>CAJHQQ010000631.1:0-161876 GCA_905132885.1 Moricandia moricandioides | reverse complement strand
TTCTCTAGTTATGTTCTACTTTTTACTCTATAAATCGAGTAAAAAAAGATTACTACAAATATAGAGTAATGTATTTAATTTATATTCATGATTCTATATTCTACTCCAACATAGAATCGAATCTAGTAAAACTCAACTATAATACATAGTTATCTATTCTTATTAAAACTGGAACGTGATCTATTGATATATGTTTTAGTCGACTTACAACAAAATTTCAATAACTACATCTAAATATATATTTCGTAACAAATCTTGGTTTTATGCAAATGGTGTAAATATACCAAATTTTAATAATTGCATCTATAACCAATTTTCATAACCACTTAATCTTCTATTTTAAAGGACTACGTATATGACAATAAATCTCCTATCTAAATTTCTCTACAAGATATCCTCTAAATATATAACGTAACAATCTTCCATAAAATCCCTATTTATTAGCATGTTGCGTAACCATCACTTACAGGAAATGCCAATGTTTGGTTGTTTTGTAAACTCTTTGATTGATTTTCTTTGTTCTAATTGCTCATTCGTGTTATATTATTACGTCATGAAGAACAAATAGAAGAATTCCACTAGATCTAAACATTATAGCAGATAATATTTATTTTTATTATTGTAATCAAAATCTTTTCTATTAAAACATATCATGAACTATTGATAAATATTATGTCAAACTATTTATTCTCTTAATTTAAAGAACCACTTATTATTTTATTTTTTTATAATTGTGTCTATTTTATTTAAACACTAAACAACACATTATTATAAAAATTACCGTACATACTACTTATTATTAATATATTTTTTTTGTAACTTTTACTTTAACTCTTAAACTTACGGAACCCACCTCTAATTGGTTTACAAAGACATATTTAAGTGAGAAAATAAAATTTTTTGTCTACCAATACCGTATAACATGCTAAGTAATCATATTAACTCACTCAAATATAGTTCTCTTATTAGTTCTTCTATTAATATATTTACCACTACATATAAATCTTTTATCAACACGTAGAACCCAAAGTATTTATCCTTTCCAGAACATTACAACCAATTTTTTAGCTATTATTTAATTCTTTGTTTTTATGTTTTGGGTTTTATAATTAACCTATCATATATTAAAATTAATTATTTCAGAAAAAATCAAAAAAATTTGTTCAGTTTTCACTGCGGGTTGGGTTTAATATTGGGTTTTCGGATATAACACTTGGATCGCTCTATTATATAGGCCATGTCTAATAGAGTATGAGACTTTTATTTTGGGGCCAATTCCGAGTCAGATTTTTTGGGTAATTATGTTAGGTAACTATTAAAAAAATATAATATGTTGCAAACTTTAGGAATACAATTTAAAAATACTTTCTGAAATGCATATGGCACAACTATATAGTTATGCAACTTAACATATTTAATATAGTTACCAAAATTATATTAAATCAAATTAGTATTCATTACAAATATAATTAGAAACAAACAAATATAAAAATTAAATTCCTCAAAAAAAATCATAAAATATACTAGGCGTGTTAGAATCTAGTTTCATTTTAAAGGAATACAATGGAATAACGCATTAGATATTTTCTTACTATCTCTTGGCATATCAGTTTATCTAAGAAGTGTATATAGTGCACATTTCTTGCAGAAAATTATGCAATATCTCCTAGACACTCTGCATAATGAAATATTTTGCTTCTTCCTAGCTACTTAGTATTGGAAAAGATGGTGATTAGCAGCTTTTATGTTTATTCTTGCTAATGGCGGTTTCCACCATCCCTATTCTTCTTAAACTTAAACGTTGAAATCGATATATTATTGTTATTACTTATTATGGTTGGTATAACTAGATTTTTAAGATTAATATTGTTGTTTAATAATTTTTTTTATTTTTTTACTCACATTATAAAATCGAAAATTGACTAAAGCTAACTCCGAAAACTAAAAAATAAACTCTACCAATTAATGAAAAACTTTAGAAAAATATATCTAAATCTTATATATTTTTACAACAAAAAAAATTAAATTGATAAATTATGTGATTTTTCCGTCACATGTTTCTTTGCTTATCGAATCTTGTTTGTTATTCCTTATTTTGGAGTTTGCTTTACTTTTTTGGTTTGTGCTTCCAGAATTTTCGAAACGGTCGACTTTGTATCCCGTAATTGAAACAAAGTTAAATTAAAAAATATTAGAAAAAATAAAAAGAGAACGGAATTAGTTTAAATTGAAATAGGAAAAAAATTGAGAATCAATATGTTTTATTATTTTTATTGATCAAAAAAATATTAATATATACAGTATTATATATGTATCATAGTCTAACCAAATAGTGAATATATTAAATATTCTCCAAAATATAAAATCTAAATTAACGATGAAACTATATTCATCCATTTCGTAGTCTAAATTTTCAGAGGTTCAGACTTATAATGTAAGATAAAGACTATGATGTACATTTCTAGCTCTTCTTATTTTTGAATTCCAATACATTCTATTTCTTTATGATTTATATTCACGTCAATCACATCCAGTTATATATATATGTAATATATATATATATATATATATTAATCCGGTTTATAAAAAATAGAATTTTACATAACATATATCAAGTTAATACAATAGATAAACTAATTACAATTGAATCCAGACTGATATAGATACAATTACAAGAATGTGAATATTATTTTTATAATTAATGTGCATTCGACATACAAATAGAGAAAACTTACTTAAAAAGCTTACATGTAAGTTTGTGAGATTTAGAGATAGAACATGGAACATATAAATCATGGTTTGTTTAACTTCCTTTGCATCTCAAAATCAGTTTTGAAATCTTCTAAGAGTTAGTTTAATTACAGTTAATCTACCTGACGTAGGAAACTAATACATTAGTAGAATAAATCTGGTTTTTAGTGGTTTAAAAACACTGTAAGAACATCTTTTTAATTACAATAAACTCTTATGGAAAATAATATTTATCATGTTGCTTCAAATTTTAAAAAATTTAGAATCATAAAATTTTATATAAGGAAAATAGAATTTGTGTATGAACTTTTTTTTATATGATAATTCAAGAAGAATAAAGAAAGGGACATATAATCAGTTTTATTATAATCTGATTTTAAGAGTAATTGACGAAGATCTAAATTGTAATTTTGTTACATATGATAATTTTATAGTTTTCTGATTTAGTGGAAATGAATATTTTTATAAATAACATATATAGTCAGAATCACTAGTCCATATAGATTCATCACATTTATCGTTCTCCAATTAACATAATCAATATATTTTATGAGCACTTTGAAAGTTAAAGATTTTTTTTAAAAAAGTGAAACTGATATTTTGTATAAATACTTTGACTTATTCTTCTTTAAATTTGTAAAGCATATGTTGATAAGTATATTTTGAAATTTTATAAATAAAAACAAATATATTTTATCATAAAAATTTGTAAGATTTAGTTGATTATTTCTCTATTGTGTTATATAAGGATGAAAATGCTGTTTTGTCGAAGTGGATATTTGAGGAAATAAAATATATTGCTACATTTTCATTCAAATATAAACATTTAATCTTTTTTGTAAAAGCCATTTTTTAATCCATATATGAATTTTCTTCTGTTGGTTGAACTACGTTTTAAGAGGGAAGATAAGTTCAGCTAATTAGACTATTTATGGATATTTTTATTAGTCTCTTATATGAGACTAAAAATTCCTTAATTTATAAATACACAGACACTGCTATATTTACTGAATTTAACATTTGTGATTAACAATTGGGTGCTTTATGATTTTTCCATAAAAGTGCCCAATAATTACAGAGACCATTTCCAGCAGGCTAATCAAAATGGAAAAACAAATAATCAAAAAATGAACTAAAGCAAATTGGTATCACAAGTATCACGAGCGGTGAGCTGCATGAGCCACACGCTGGGCCAATCTAGTGACTGGTAACCTGCTGCGTCTCCCACAGTATAAAACAGAACAAACGACCTGCTAACGTAACCAAGTGACAACTCCTCTCCAGTAACCGGTATAAAAGGATGACCCACATATGATCCCACGTGTACCGCCTATCTAGTTTAGGTTTTAGCGTCAAGTCGAGAAACCGGTCCCCCTATTGTTATACGTATATCATTTCTTCCATTTCTGGGTACTTCTACTGTACTGTGGACCGCGTGACTCTCTCTTACAGTGGCAGAATAGTAATTCTCTCTTCAGTTATGACTTAATAGAATTATTTAATCTCTTTGCTTAAAATCTTTTTGAAATTTTAATCAATTATAAGATTTTTGACCTCATTGTTTCTGCATATATATATGACCATCTTTATTATGATTTCTAAAATGGATTTCATTCTCTAAAGAAATCTTAGCTAAGAGTAAGTTTAAGATAGATTTGAGTATAGAAAAATCAAAATTGTCCTTAACTGAGTGACTTTTTTTTACTGGACGACGTTAATTTAGCGTTACTTATTTTCCCTTTCATGCAAAGCCTTATTATGACTCAAAGCTTGTTGGCACTTTATATATATTATTAGGAAAAATTCATGTCCTAGTATATTGTAAAGTTGTTTTATGTAGTCTATTTGATTAATTGAATGTGTTTGCTTCTACACTTTAAACTTAACTATATATTGAAGAACTGATATCATTAAAGTAATTGGTATCATAAGATAATTTGTGCTAATTTTAGAAAGTTTATAATCCTATTTCTTTTGCTAAAATATTGGACGTATACTATATTGTTAAGCCATATTGTTTGTCAAAACACATCAATGGTAAAAAAAAATTAACTATTGACTCTTTAAAAATGCTAAAACTTAAACTACTTATGATAACATGTATTTTGGTAAGAAGCTTTCACCACCAACAAATACAAAATATTTATACATATATAATCATATGATGAAGCATTCTGTATTACTCCTTAAACTATCAATTTCTAACATCTAATTCATACTCATTAGGGTTGGGATTACCCTGCAATCAAAGTTAATTATGTATATATCACATTCCCTATATGTATATATGTATCTTTGTGCTATAATACACATACGCTTTTCCACATTATTAGCTAAATACAAATGTACATAAGGCTAAAATATCAATTAATTTTTTTACTTTCCATTAACTATTTTTTAAAATAATGATAGACCAACTCAAAAGTAAAATTCGTATGCCTCTAATCTATACCCTCCTCTTAATCATCTCCAATTTATCAACCCAACCGTTAGAATTTTCATAGATGCCTTAGTTGTTAATACACATTTGTATTTTTTTAAATATAATTATACATTTACTAATACAACTAGCATTCTCTCTTTTTTTGGGCAGCAAACTAGCATCCTCTTATACATTTAGGCCATGATTAACCCCGGTCTATTAAGGTGGAGTTCTTAACGTAAAATTTGTTTTTTTAATTTTATTTTTTTTTACATTTTTTCCGCTAAGAGACGTCTCTTATGGTTCTTATTTAAGAGACGTTTCTTAGGGTTTTTTAGTTAAAAGCTAAGAAACGTCTCTTAAAAAAATTAAGAACCCCAACTTAAGAAACTCAGGTTATCTGGCTTTTAGAATCATTTTTTCCACGGTTCTTAATGTTTTTAAAGCGATTTTTAGGTTGTCCAACCACTTCTTTTGTTATTATTTCTCTACATGGAAATTCTTTTTTACATATATATAAATATGAAATATCTATCAATCAATATATAATTTCCATTTTTCTCATTAAATTTTTTAATGAAAGATCCTAATCACGTTAACCATATAGATTATGCATGGTCCCACTTCACTCACCAAACAAGGATAAGAACGTAAATTGCTTTATTCCTCTTCCTTAAATATATATATCTCTACAACAATTGTAACATCGCCCTTAAAAAAAATATTCTGAAGCAAAAAAAAAAACTATGGGAGAACTACCGAATAACCCTTATCTTCACCACTCTCTTCCTCTCATTCTCTCTCTCATCACCGTCTTCTCCGACGATCCACGACGTTCTTCGATCAAAAGGTCTCCCGCGGGACTATTACCGCAAGAGGTTGACTCTTACACTCTTTACAACGATGGTCGTCTCGAGGTTTTCCTAGCGGCGCCGTGTCTCGCAAAGTCCGTGACGGGTATGCGCTTCGACGCTGTAGTGAGAGCGAATCTGAGCTACGGGAGCCTTGTCGGAGTAGAAGGACTGTCGCAGTTCGAGCTGTTTTTGTGGCTGTCGGTGAAAGATATAGTCGTCAAGAAACCTGACTCCGGCGTCATTATAATCGATATAGGAGTTGCTTACAAACAACTCTCGCGTTTCTCTCTTTGAAGATCCTCCCAAGTGTTTACCTCACGGTACCAAAAAAACGTTTCTAACTTTCTTTTGAATTTTTTAATTTATTTATTTTCATTTTCTTAATTTAGTTTCCATCATCTTAATTTACGGTAAAGCCAAAGCATATATTTAAAAAATTAAGCATATCTATTACTCATCTCTTTCATAAGAGATAGATTTTTTTATTGTTTTCATACATATTAAGAAAATTCATTAAATCACTATAATAAATGTATTGTTTTTTTTTTAATTTTCTATTTTTAATAAATTTTAATCAATAGTAAATTAATAAAATAATTTGATTTTCTTGAAATTTACAATATTTTTATAGAAAATATTAAAATTTATCTTTTTGAAACTATTTTTTCTAAAAAGTCTAGTTTAATGTAATGGATAGAGTATAAACTTTTGCACTGATATTTGGTTGGGCTCAGAGCTTATTCATTAAAATTGGATTTCATTTAGGTATAATCTGACTCTAAAATCATAACAGTTTTTTGAATCTGATTTATTGTTTTGATTTTCATTTGCACATTATCTAACTGATTCATTTTTATCCAAACAAAATTCAAATATTTTTAAAAACAGAAAAAATCAAATATTGGGTTTTTTCAGATCTGTTATTGTTATTAATGTACGACACTAATATTTTCACAAGAATTAGAAAAAAAATGAATTAACATTAATTTTACAAATCAGAGTTAGTTGGAGTATAATTGTATTGTTTCAACCATCAAAGTACGGTTGTGCTTCAATCATCCTTAAAAGCTAAATAAAATGATTCCTACAGTAATTAGAATATCTCAAATTAATTATCACTTTTTGGTCTAATGTTATCAAAATGTAATTGTGTAACCTTTTAAAATCAAATACTGTGGAAATGAGTCTTATTAGCTTTCCAAAACTGAGTACATTTACTGTGGGAATATAAGTGTTGCAGTGAAGTCATGGGCTCGGATTGTGTGTGTGTTTTTAGACGACCTTTGAAAACTCTTTTGGATTTTATTGTCTAATATATTTGCCAGTTTCAATATGAGTCTTGTCTCTGTAACTGCTGACATAACATTTACTTTCCTTCTTTGGTTTCTTGTTATTTTATTCGAATAAGGAGTATATTCCATCAGTAACTTTTACTAACTTTTATCATTTTATTTTATTTTACCATAATATTAGATGAATACAAAAACATGTGAATGTGTTCAGAAAAAAAAACCATGTGAATGTATGTTCTATAATCTAGAGATTTTTTCTTTTTCTTTATTAATCTTGTGAGCTTGAATTTCTGTTTCAGGGGGTTTGAAGAAAAATATGAGAGAAGATGGAGGATTTGAAGCTCTCAAGATGAAAAAATTAAAAGAAGGGTGGATATCTCGATTGTTCTTTTGATTTGTTCCATATTATGCACTAATCAGAAAAAACCAGTAAGCTAATTATATGAGTCAGTTAGGTTTTTGTTCGAGAGTTCTTGTAAAGAAAAGATTCTCAATGTTCTATCCTATGTTTTTCTTTTTGTTTCTAGTTTATATTTTCTGTTTTCATTATGTCTTTGACTAAATTGATTATGTTGTTGCTAGTAATTCATGTGATTTGTTAAGTAATTATTACTTACAAAGTCCAAGTGGTTATAGTTTGGTAATTAGTTGGCTGTTTCTATTGGTGTGTTTATGATAAGTACAAGGCTGTAGCAAGAGAAATGTGAGGCTTTGATTGTGGTGGAATGAGAGAAATCCCGAAAACGGGTATTACCTAAATTTGTGAAAGAACAATAATATGGATTAGTCTCACACAAATGAGACCCCATGTTAAACATTCTTTTAAATGATAACGAACGAACGAACGTGTATCAGACCTCACCAGTTATGGTGATTTTTCTGACCAGCTTCGCTGGTTGTGGACTAGTGATAGATAGTAATATAGGTTAACTTTTGCATACGACATTAATGAGAAAGATCAAACAAAAATCTTGGATTGAGACTTGTTAATTATTTAATGGTTTAGAAGAATCGTTGAAACATCCCGACCGGAAAATATTTGAAAATTCTAATTAATGATTGATCATTTTAAAAGAAATAATTCAAAGAAATACTGCAACTTTATTAATGATATTCAAGACCAAATACCTAAATATGTAATTTGATTAGAATTTCCAAAAACATATATTTCTCCAAGATCAAACACTCCTTTCTGATAATTTTTCTAACCTCGCGCTCCGGTACACATAATCAAATCTTAACTACATCAAATAATGAGGTATAAGCACATAAAAATATTTAGTGAGGATGTTCAAAACCGTTTAAATGCAACCCGTAACATATTGAACATTCAAAATAAATTTTGTTTTAGGAACCAAACATTCTATTTCATTCTAGCAACCTAGCATTCTTTTCATTCTAGCATCATAACATTCTATTTCGTTCTAACAACCTAACATTCTCTTTCCTCTTATACTTTATCATTTTCGTTGAACTAGCATTTTTCTTTACTTATACATTTTACGTATTTCATTCACTTATCCACTATACTCGTTCTCGACCCTGAAAGTCCCTTACGGCCTGAAGTCAATCATACATGGCCAGTAGCCATCATACACGGCTTGAAGCCATTCGACCCGTCGATCACTTATATGGCCCGAAGCCACTCGGTCTCGAAGGTCCATCACGGATGAGGGCAAAAACGATCATAACATCTTTTAGAGCCTGAAGCCAAAGCATATTTTTTCTTATAAATTCATTCTATTAATCTCATATCTTCCTTATTTAAATTCATCCACTTAACCACATACTTTTCTTATCTAAATTTATTCACTTAATTCCATAATTACCTTATTTAATTTTATTCACTTAATTTGTTTCCTTAACAATATTCCACTTAACATGCCATACTATTTAGATTGAATCCTATGCTTTCACATAATTAATTCCACTTAACTTTACCATCAATACACACAATCTAGCATGCCATATCCTAAGAACACAAAGCACGCTCTTCGATTCCTAAATATTACTTCAAAGAACGCAAAACAAACTTTACATAAAACGCATTATTCATTCATACACCTTGGCATATCATAATTTAGTTCCCTAAAAATTATGTTAATAGGTTGTCACGAATCACATTCACATTTGGATTGATCTTAAAAGATAAAAAACTCTGAACTTTGCTGCATTTTCCACTGATAATTTTGCCATCCTGCTTGCTTGATCCTCCCTTGGCGAAATTTCTCTCTAGAACTTTGTTCTTGCTCTAACTTCTCTCTAAGACTCCTTTCTTTATGTTGTGTAATAAATGAGTACCAAAGTTACATTATTATAGGATTCTGGACTTGCTCACTAAGCTCGGTACTTAATGCCAATTTTCTTATTTGGTTCGGTCAAAGATCACCATCAATGCTTGATCCCTTTGCTGCGATAAATTTCAACTTTCCTTCTTTATAATTCCGCAATGATGATTAATCAAGCTTTCTTTACTTGAAACTCACACTACATGATAGCCAAACTTTTCTTAATTAACTTGCATTTTCGTTCTTTTCTACAGTTAGACTACAATTATTTTATGATCAGTTTAACGTTATTTAGCCTAATCTCCAGTCGTTCCAAATTCTCAACAAACATCCTCAAAATACAACTTATTCGTCTCATCTTTAATGAGTGTAAGTGTCTTCACACTTAGAATATAAACTCTTCGTAGAATAAAACCTCACACAATCTACTTTATTCAAAATTAAAATACTCCAAGAACGGATCGTTACACTTTTCCCACATGAGACTGGACTAGCTAGGAACACAAAAACTAACTCTTCTGCTTAAATCAATGTTTGATTGTGTTTTTTGTTATAACATTGTTTTGTTAATAGATTTGGAAAAAGCCATATTTTTCGTTATATTTTAGGAAAAGAAACTTTTTAAAATGTCATTTGTCGTATATTACTTATAGCCCTTGTTCTAAATCTCTTCGCCTAAACCGATTATTCTTCTGCATATTTATTCATCCGATTAGTTCTCTCCTCAGTCCGATTTTTTGAAATATTTACTAGTTAACTTATTCAATTAGACTTTTAATTAAGTTTACTCTGTAAATTCAAATAAATTCTAATCATTAGTTTTTTTATAAATGATTTAATTTTGATCTAAAAATAAGTCAAAAACTCTAAAATTCAAAGTTATAAATTTACTATATATTATTTAAATTAAAAACCAATATAAAATATCAAAATAATCCAAAGACTAATCTTCGATTAATCCATGTTAACTTCTGATTTTCTAGTTAGGTGCTTGGCCAGATTCACCGCTCGACTAGCACCTAACGAATTCTTGAACCTTGCTTATAGATACTAAGTTATACGTATAATACAATTTTGGATGCGCTACTAAATGATACCTTTTATATAGCCTTAAAATGAAAAAAAAGTTGACAAATAAACTAGGAAATTAGGCCTAGTAACAAAAAAAACATAAATTTACTAATAGTTCACTCCATTTTTTATTTTATTTTTCTTCAAAATAAAATAACTCTACACTAGATTTGTATTCCATTCCAATGATACTCTATTTTAAAGCAAAAACTAAAGTGATGAACAAATGAGTTTTTAGTAATTAAACCCCCCAACTAAAGATGAATCGTAAAATAAACTCTCAACTAAAAATTCTACGAAATAAACCTTCAACTTTAGTTCCGTTAACGTATGTTACCCTCCGTCTAAAATTCTGTCACGGAGGGTGACATATTTTAACGGTTTATAAGTTGAGAATTTATAATCCTGAAAACTTAGTTGAGGAGTTTTCTTACAGTTCAAAAATAGTAGAGGGTTTTTATCACTAAAACACATTAAATATTTTAAAAGCTTTATTATCATTTATGCATTGTTTAAAATTGATTTATATTCCTTAAAACTAATTTATATATCTTTATACATTATTTTATCAATTTTATAACTAATTTATAAAGATTCATCAATATTTTTATATTTTATAAATAATTAATAAGGTTCAGTACTGGTCTGGACATTGTATGGGTTGAGGCTAAAATTTTTTCTTTGGCCAATAAATAAATAAAAATTATAGAAAACACGAGAATATAAAATTAAAGCAGAGAGAAATAGTGAACTGACCATCTCTACATTGTTAATGAACATCCAAAACTAATTTTGCTAATGAATATTTTTAAGAAAAATGACTGATAATTTACTTACGAATCTTTTTTAAAAAATGGCATTATTCTTGAAAATAAATAAATTATCGACCATTTTTTTTAGAATATCTCTTAGAAAAAATGGTTATGGATGTTCATTAAAAATGCAGCGGTGGTTAAGTTCAAATATTTATCTCTACTTTAATTTTTCATTCCTATGTATTTTATTAATTTATAGGCCCAAACTTTTTTTAGCTTCCAACCCATAAAAAATTCGGAACGGCACTAAGCCTTATTAATGATTTGTAAGAATATTAAAATATTTAAGAATTTTTATAAATTAGTTATAAATTTGATAAAATAATGAATAAATATTTATAAATTAGTTTTATAGAATTATAAACCAAACCGTAGCAACCTAAACAACAGATCTAAACAAAGTCGATGAACCTCAAGATGGGTTTGATGACATACCTTTAATCCTTGTCGATTTTCTCCTTGGTTTCCTCTTGGGGACCTTAAACAATCAACCAAAGACAAGATACAAAGTGGATTAGTTCTTAGATCTATGAATCAATCAATCAAAACTAAGAGAGAAAGAGGTTCACCGATTTAGGGTTCCGGGTTGGTGTTGGGGTGTGCCGGCTTGTAGAGCTTCTGTCTAGGACTCGAGATTGTTGGGCTTAGAGCAGGATCGTGCTGATAACGTGTTATGAATCTCGTGTCTGCTAGAGGTTGAACTCGGATAGAAACTAGGTTAGAGAGAGAGAGATAAGCAGCTAGGGTTTTGATTGTGTGTAAAGACTTGTTCTTATTGCTTTCTTGTATATCAAATAAGTACAAAGGAGATACATATATATATGAGTAGATGGCCGACTTGCCCACATCTTATAGGCGATGTGGGACAAGTTAACAAGGCCTAAAGTCGGCTGGACTAAAGAGTAAATGGGCTGGCCCATCCGTGATGCATATGGGCCGATTGGCCTATGTGTAGACCTAGTAGATAAGCCCACTTATGTGCATTCCCAAACCGTCTGGTTCGTAACATGATAGTAACACTAAAGAATTTTTTTTAAGTATGAAAATGAAACCGATTAAATAATGGCTTTGGGAGATTGTGAAGAAAATTAATAAATGAACCTTAACATTTCATTAATAATAATAAAACTCAAATAAAAAAGTTTATTTTCCTGGATAACTAAAATGATTCAGTGAATAAAACTCGGAAAACTATAATGAACCGCATCTGGTTAAACCAATCAATGATAAAAAAAAACCTTTCGAGTAGTAAAATCTTAATGAAGATAATGAGCGTGATTAGGTCTAATTAGGGGCTGACTGGTGTAACCGCAGCGGTTGCGTTTGCGGTCGCGGGCGTTTGCGGATGCGGGTGGTTGCGGTTTTATGCGTTATTAAGAGATTTGGACGACTGGTAAAACGGTTAATAATTGTTGCGTTTACGGGATACTTATGACTGGTTAACTTCCAAATGCAACAATAGTTAAATAATAAATTAGCAATATTTATATTTTATATAATTATAAAAATATTAAAAATTCTATTATTGTAATAAAGATAAAAATTATATTTATAAAATTATACTATTTAATTTAAAAAATATAGAAATATTTTTCTTGAAAGTTTTATAATATAAATTAAAATATAATATATATATATATATTGGTATATCTATTATTTCTATTTAAAATTTTAATTGAATATTTTTATTTTTTATTTATATAATTTTTTGAAAAAAATATTTTTTTTACCCTCCCGCAAGCGCCCGCAACCGCAAACGCTAGCTGGAACCAGCTTTTGAATTTTAGAAGTTTATAGCGGTTTATAGCGGTTTGAAGCGATTTATGACGTTTTCTATGATTGTTGCAAAACGCCAACAACCGCTACCAACCGCTACCAACCGCAAAAGCTGCGTTTGCGGATGTTAGCGGGAAAACCATGCCCTTAATTAAATATGAAGTCGGCCGTCAACTTTAAACGGATAAGGCATTTCTCTGTCTTTAAAAATCTTTTTTCCTTCATCACAAAGTTTCCCCCAAAAAATCTCATCGATTGAGAGAGAATCTTACGTCTTCTGCAATCAATCCATCGTACCATGGGAGGAGGAAGAGTCATGGCGACGGCGGCGAAGGTGGCTGGAATAGGAGTCGCCAAAGGTGGATTCAGGGGAGGACTCGGAGTCCCCGCGGCGGCGAATGAACAGTTCATCGTGAGAAACACCTCCGCGTCTAAGCCGGTTTCAGCTTCGATCTCATCGGTGGTTCATCCTTCGGCGGAGGAAGACGCGGTGGTTATGCGTAAACCGGTTTGGGAAGACGAGTGGGAATTCGCGGAAGTTGAGCAGACCACGATCCCTAGGGTTGTTTTTGACAAGCCTCCTTCTCTCCAGGAGGCTAAAGAAGCCACCGATGATCTCAAAGATGCTCTCAATATGTAAGATCTCATTCCTTTACTTCTAATCTTGGCTCTCTAAATCGAATTACGAGCTTTTGTACTTTAACAATTAAGTCAATCTTGATTGATTTTCTCGGTTTGTTTTTATGTTTGGTTATTACATCAACTTGTGCTTATGTTTGGTTCTTGTGTTTGTTTTAATGGATTATCCAACTCTTAATTATAAAATTTTAAAGTCTGTCACTTTGAATTTGATTTATGTTCTTACATCCATGTGTATAACTAGTTACATACATCGAAACATGTTCTTTATGTTTGGTTCTTGTCTTTTTAGTAGTGGAATGTGTTACTGAAATTTAAAGTCTGTCCCTTTGAAACGTTTAGTTTGATTTATGTTATTACAACGTATGTGTGTATTTACATACATTTGAAACATGTTATTATGTTCGGTTCTTGTTACATTTGTTAGGGCGTATACGGAAGGGTCAAAAGAAGTTGGTTCCGTTTCGAGAATGTTTTCAAGTTTTCAACCTTCTGAGAACAGAGCCGTTGAATCAGCTGTTCCACAGGTTGCCCTTAAGGCTTTTGCTTTTCTCAGTGAAAACACAGCCGCACAGGTAGAATCCATCTCCTACTTCTCGCTTTTCTCAGTTCGAATTGCTTCGGTTAGAGCTTAACTGGTGCTAGTCTTGAGAGTCTGATCATTTCCTGTATTACAGTCTGTTGTTGCTTCCATTGCGTCTGACCCAAAGGTTTGGGATGCTGTAATGGAAAACAAGGATCTCATGAAATTTCTTGAGACCAACAGTAAGAACTAAGTAAATCTCTTTGGTGTTTTAATGTTTTATGACAAAGCAATCTTAAGATAAACTTTTTCTTTTGTTTGCAGCTGCTTCAACTGAGGTTGAAGCTGACAATGACGACAAATCTGAAGTTTCAAGCGAGACTGAAAGTAAAGAAGACAATGAAACAAAGCCAATCCAACTCATGGAGATTCTGCGAGACATGAAGCTAAAAGCTGTTCAAATGATGGAAAACGTGTCTTCCTACTTTGGAGGTTTGTTTAGGACCGAGTCTTTTACAGAGGGTGGACAAGAGAGGAAGAGGACGATGCTCAACGACCCAACTACTCTCTTTGGATTAGCTGTTTGCGTTATCTTCATGGTAGTTCTGAAACGTGCTTAAGAAGTGCCAGTTTCTTTAAATCTGCCGATATAGCTTAAGAAAACATCTACTATGATCTCTGTATGCTACTTTATAATCGTTTAGAGTTTTTAACTGTTTTTCTTTTGTTTGGAACGGTTTGGAACTTTGTCTTTGATCTATTCAGAAATAAAAGTATGCTCTGGTTGTATTATATTATGTATAAAATTTGTACATCCGCGGACCCTTACTACCACCTCAAACAAATTTGTCTCGCATTGCCCTTCTGGGCACTACTTGCAGGCAATGATGGTTAACATGAAACGGCATCGTTCTTGTTCTGACTTGTTACAGTAATTTTCTCATAACTAACGGTTGGCTCAAAACGACATCGTATCTCCATTGCCAATAGTCTTTTGTTCTTGCCGTGAGCTTATTGACTGGGTTTGTTTTACAACGGTAAGATCTTGACATCAATCACTTGTTGAAACACACCACATTTTGCTTTAATTTCAATTATATAAAAAATACGATTATTTTGTTTCAGCTTGAATCATCGTCTCACATTGTTAACAAATCATGAACAAACAAAAAATTGAGCTTTTTTTTTGTATAAACAATCCGTATATATCCCCTCCTTCTTTGACCTCTCATTTCACCAGCAGAAGCTTGTCGGAATCTGACGAAGCAGAGCTAAGATCAACCCGTGCCGAATCAAGCAACGTTCGAAACCATCGAGCAGAGGCTTTAGGAAGCCTTGTGAGGTTATTCTTATAATCAACATAGTATATCCCAAACCGAACCGTGTAACCCGAGTTCCATTCCCAGTTGTCTAGCAATGACCACACGAAGTATCCTCTTACATCACAACCATCCTTCCTGTAAAATCAGTTTAACTTCATTTTCTCAGGTTTGAAGTTTTGTTTTTTTGTTTAGTTTTAGTAATTACCTAATGGCAGCTGATAAGTTTGAGAGGTAGTCTCTGTGGAAGCTAATCCTCTTGTCATCTTTTAGTGCTTTCTCCATTTCTATGAATGGCTTGTTCTTCTCATCCATACCTACAACATTCACCACCTTCCATGCTCAACATCTGATTTTTTTCTCTGATTCATGATTGTGAAAAATTGCATCTTTTTACCGTTCTCTGTGATGAATACAGGAGGGTTTCCGTAGACGTCTTTGAGATACACTGCTAGTTTCCTGATTCCCCATGGGACTATGTGTAGCCAGCTTGATCCTGCCTGATGTCAAGTAAGTTTCTCTTCATCAGATTATTGCTTAGTAAGTGAATATCTTCGTTTTTTTTTTTATCAGAGAAATTACATACTTTTTCTCCTATAGGTACTCCTCCTCGGAAAGCTACAACAGTTAGAGTGAGCAAACAAGAGTGTAGAAACATCAGTATACTTCTTTTTTGTAGCAGTGATGAGGTATGATGTGTGGATCTTACAGCTTGTGATAACGGCTGCATCAGAGGAAGCATCTTGTAGAATCAGTTTCCTTATCCGTGTTCTGTCGTTCCTCGCGTATAATGTCGTGTAGTGGTTGATTCCAAAGTAATCAAATGCCCCTTTTATGGTTTTAGACATCTCTGGTGTTATCTTTGGTAGTCTCTCTTCCACTAGTCTCTTCATTGAAGCTGGATAGTCTCCATTTATTAAAGGATCCATAAACCTATTTGATCTCATACTGTCATTTCAGTTTCTCTTTTACTTACTTTTTAATGCATATGTTCATATAAAACGATCTTTCTATTTACCATCCGATCCCAAAATCCATTGCTCTACGAGCTGCATCTCTGTCCTCATCACAATCAGACATTGGCTCAAACCATTTTGCATCTAATGACATCCCAATTTGACCACCTTGTTTCTTCTGCATTTACATTCCCACATTATATTCTGAACCTAAGTGTCATAAGAAGTTAATTCCCACATTACCTTGAAGTGTCTCTGGTAGGTGTGGTAGGCAGCAGCATGAGACAAGAGGATGTTATGAGCCACAACATACGGTTCGACCGATGACTTCCCTTCCTTACAGAACCAATGTCCCAGAAGTGAGCACCTCCCTGGAGCTTGTATCCCCGTGTCATAGCCTTGGATTGTTAACCCGCGTGGCTCATTGAAAGTGATCCAGTACTTCACTCTATCTCCAAATGCTTTGAAACAGGTGAATGCATATCGTTCGAAATCACCCCTGCACACTTTTCTTGTAAGCTTTTTTTATATATCTTCATGATCAAGATTTCACATTTTCATTCAAAGATCATGTTCTTACACGACTTCTCTGCTCAGCCATCCTTCATATCTGTCTTCTAAAGCTTGTGGGAGATCCCAGTGATACAATGTCACATAAGGTTTGATTCCTTTGGCTAAAAGCGTGTCTATGAGACTGTTGTAGTACTTAAGTCCATCTGGGTTTACTTCCCCTGTTCCATCTGGTCAAACGGTCTAAACTCAGTAATACATTGCTCCTAGGCTTAGTACAGCTTAATGAATTATACTTACTAGGGAATATTCTTGTCCAAGATATAGAGAATCTGTAAGCATCCATTCCCAGATCTTTCATCAGGTCTATATCACTCTGTGAAAGCAAAAAAAAAAAATCAGAAAGAAAGTTAAAGATTCTCGTATTTATTACCTGCTGCGTCTTATCTCATCTTGTTTGGAGGAGGTTGCTCTATGGAGAAGCAACCTTACTTTTATCTTTAAGCATAAGTCAACTATTCCAGTTTAGGTAGAACTTACATGGAATCTGTGATATTGATCAACCGTAGTATCCGCATTGCTGAAATCTAATATCTTTCCTGCTGATCAAGAACAAATAACATTAAAATCGGCTTAACAGTGTATTTTTCTGGGTTCTCTGTAACTTTTTTTTTTGTTTCTTTACACACCTGGTTTCTTGGTGAAAGTGTCCCATATGCTTTCTCCTTTGTTTCCTTCATTCACAGCTCCTTCAAACTGAGTTCTTGCAGGAAAGTGTTTGCAGTTTTATCAAAATTCTTGATCTTGTGAATCTTTCTTGAATAAGTGTGTAGAAGAAGGAGAAGAATGTCACCTGGTAAGCTGAAGAAGCTGTCCCGAACACAAACCCATCTGGGAAACTCTCTCTGGTAATAGATTCCGACGAAACGTGATGAAGAGACGTGATGAAGAACAGATAGAGAGCAAGGACCAGTCTCAAGAAAGATTCCATTTCTTTTGGCTCGCATGAATAGAAGAGCAGAGAAAGATATAGGAGTGAAATTTGTTTGGTAAAGGAAAGATTTGGAGGCAAGAAAGTGGAGTTTTTGTGTGCAAAGCAAAAGGCTCCTCTCTTATGTGAAGGCTCTTCTTTGGTGTTGACATTTGTGTTTCTCCCTTCTTATATTGTACACGTTGCTTTTACTTCTTTTGCCAAATACTAAAAGTGTACTCTAAGATGAATATAAAGTTTGTTAGTGAGACGTTGATTCACTTAAATAAATTCCCTTTTTATAATTATTTTCGTGCAAGGGACTGATGATTTTGTTATTTTTGTAACTCCAACTACAAGGTAATCAAATTGAAAAACAAAGTCTAGTTTATTTGAGTAGGCAAATTAATATCAAATTACTTTAAGCCTTTACAGCATTTCAGCAGCACCGATCTACGCTTATCCATAATATGTTGACACTATGTTATGTATTAACGAATAAATTGTTCAGCTTTTTTATCTAGTTCAATATAGGGATGGCCAATTTGGTTTAATTACAGGTTCGGTTTTATTTATCTGATTCTAGGAAAACTTTAACCAGAGTCAATTCAAATTAATTTGGTTTAATATGTGTTCGGTTTGATTCAGTTTTAATTCAGTTTGGTTTGTTTTCGGTTAGGTTTTAGTTTGGTTTGATTTATATTCGTTCGGTTTAATTTGGTTTTCTATGTGTGTTTAGTTAATTGAGTTGATTATTTAGTTTATAGTTTAGTTACAATATAATTTATAAGAATATAAATAAATCACGACACTAAATAATTATTATATTTCATATTTAAACGTAAAGCTAAACATCACAATAAAAATATATAATATGTTATCTAACAATTTCATATTATTATATTCAACTTTAATATAAATATTATGATATTTTTTGTTTAAATGTTAATGTATGAGATTCATATTCTTTTATTTTATTTTTAGTTGTATTTATTATATTAACTCAAAAATGTATAAAATTATGTTTAATTGTTTAGATTAAATGGATGAATATATGAAATATTATTATTAGTATATTAATTAATATAACTAAAAAACCTAGGTTTTTCGGTTTGGTTCGCTTTAAAACCAAACCAAACCAAACTATTTAGGTTGATAAAATTTTGAACCAAATGGTTTGGACATATATTTTAGTTCAGTTTGAGTCGGTTTGAGTTCGGTTGGGTCTGTTTCATTTAGTTCGGTTCGTTTTTTTTTTCCCACCCCTAATATAATATTTTTTTTCTTTTTTTTTTGAAAGCATAAGAAAATAAAAAGTTAGAAGCCTTTATAGGTTCCATTTTGTTTAAATAACCCAGACCACTGACATAATCTCAAAACAATCTAACAATACTAAAAGTTGAATATGCCTAAAGGAGAGAACTGCCACATCATCTAAGAAAATCAGTCAATCAAATATTTTAAATTGTCACGTCCAAGAATAACATGATTATCTTCGGCTCATCTACTAAAAAAAACCCTAACCTGTGTCGATGTAAACCAAACGCCTTATTCTTCTTCTTCCAGCCTCCATTGTGTCTTCTGAGTTCCTTTTTCAACCTTCGTAACGTTTTATCCAGCCTTCTCTCTAATCAAACGTTTCCGCTTTAATCTACTCTTAATGATTTCCTTTCACCTCTCATTCTTTCTCATTCATTATATAATGTCTTCTCTTACCTTGCTAAAAACCAAAACCCGAGAACCTGTAGTAATTAATCTCAAGCCATGACGCTGAAACCAAACGGCAAATCCCTTGTCTCTCCGCTAATTCCAAGGAAGTTATGTTCTTCAAAGATATCTCACTAGGTCCCCACGGAACCAAGTTACGCTATCGTCTGATTCATTTCGGGGAGGCTCGAAATCCAATTAAAAAGACCCTTATTGGTCTCGAAATGCTCCTCATCGATGAACAGATTTGTTGATTCTCTAAAATTTAGTTCCCTTAATTAATTTTAAAAATCGTATTAATCTTCGCATCATCGACATGGAACTGTTATTCAAGGATTTATTCCATCGGGACGTGTTCAAACATATTTGCCTCACATGAGACAAGGAGTAGTTTACAGACTCATCACCTTTTATGTATGCAAAAGCACAGCGGTATATCAGGTTGCTGATCATGGCGTAACCGTTTCTTTCTCATGGAACTCTTTCATGTCGGCTCTTGAAAATAGTCCCATCCCTTTCGGCAAAGACCGGTTGCGGATCCATTCACACAATGATTTTGACGCTAACTGTGATCTCAAATGTGGCCTTTACGGTAAGCTCTTTAATATTCATATCATCCCTGAGTTATATTGTCTTATGATTGGATGTAGTCTTTAGCTTTTTTTCTCTGCATTGAAAGTAAAGTGATTACTTCAAACCAGAGAGTTCGAATCTTTTTAAATATGGTAATTAGTTTAACTTTTTTGAGTTTTTGGTTTCTCTTTATACTATTTTCAATTATTTTCTGAAGTAACTTCTTGAAAGAGAACTGTCGTTGATGAATGGATATTGGGTTTGTGAAGTTTAGTAGAAAAACATATTAAGTTAAGTTGTTTATAATTCCAGTTGGTGATAAAATATTATACTTTTTTGTCTATCTAAATTATACTCTCCCTGAAAATGTAATAGATGTAGTTGGCCACATGAAGCTGGTCAATGAACAGACCCTCATTGATCGTCCCATCCTTGACGAAGTGGAAATAGCAACCACACGCCGTGTTTTGGTTCATGTGCAAACACATGAGTATGTGTTTTCTTATTTTTAGTCACCACCTCTTAGTACATCTCTTACCCGTCAGTGTTAATCTTTTGCAGCGGACCTATGATGAAGCTCAACCTTTGGGACCAGGCTGCAATAGACTTCTGCAATAGATTCAAGTCTTCTGAAAATACTCCCACCGTGCTTTTAGTCACAACTGTTAACTCGAAACGCCTTGGAGATTATAATTTCTCTCTTTCGTATGACATATATTCACTAAATAGTTTTGTTTGTGCTTCTATTTATGATGTCATCCTATCTATTTTTAGTTGTCCGTCACTGATTGCCAATATTTTCGTAGAATTAGGACACTGCAAGCACAACACTGCTAATATATCTTCAATTTGTATTATTTTTAATGGTTGCACCATAATACAACAGACACCCTTGCTCTAACATCTATGCCATCCTCACGGGTTTTTATGGACAACGATGTCCAGCCAAGCAGAGATTATTTGAACTGGTTAGTATTTATGTATTTAACATTTGTTCTTTGGAAAATTCAAGCGATATTCTCACGTAACCCCGTTGCAGTGACTCTGGCAAAACTAATGCTTTGTAATTTGATTCAAGTTGGGCTCTAATCTAAAGATTGCTAAAATGGTTAATGCAAAGGTGGTCACTAAGACTGAGACACTTACTCTAGGGGAGATGTACTCCCACATCAAGCATGAAAATTCGAAGGTACAAGTGAAGCTATAAATTTATCACTCTATAGTAACTGGTTAGATATTTACATCACTTGCTTATGCACTGTCGCAGGTTGCTTTTTTTGAGTGCACAACAACGATTGATGATGTTGTACATGGCTATGTTTGGTATTATATTGGATGTAGTACGTGCCACACTAACGCTACCAAAGGCCCTACTTCGCTGATGTGTTCAAAATGTAGGAAGGTGGACGTAGCCGGTATTGCAGAGTATGAGTACTAGCCTCAATATTCAATTACGCTTTTGCTGGTATTGACTTCTGATTTTCTTCACAAAAAGTATCGTACAAAGATCTCCGTTTATGACAATAGTGACCAAGCTATTTTCGTCCTACTTGGTGATGTTGGCCGTCAGTTGACTGAGAAGCATGCATCAGAATTAGTTGACAAATAATTTGAGGTAACCTGATCTTGGGCTATACATCAGCTTTAGGTTATTTAATCTCACATTGTTTTTTCTTGAACGTTAGGCTATTGAAAACCAAGGAGTTGGCCATGAGGTGCATGTCGCACAAGCTTTAATTAATACCATTGGACAAACACAAAAATCAGTGTGAAAGTTTCAGAGCACAACATTACTGGCAAGACTCGAGCTATAACTTTCACAAAGATCAACTCTACAGTAGCTCCTCCACCTGAAACAGCCTCACTTGGAAACCCCATTGCCCCAATGCCCGTTGAAACCTTGTTGTCTGCAGACGATGTGTGTGGACCTTCAAAAACCTGTGAAGATTCTGCAGATGAGGGGATTAAAAGGATATCTGACAATGTTGAGCCAGATATGGCAAAACGTCCTAAATATGAGTATTAGAGCTTCCACTCATCTTCTCAGAGATCGCAGGGTTCATTGCAGTTTAAGTATTTATTTTCCAGTTTGATTATTGACTCACACTTTCCTTTCATTTTGCATCTTTCAGAGTTTTTTTTTTTCCTTGCGAACAGTTTATCTATTTTTATTAAACGTTTTATAAATGGTACGTGATAATTAACAACAAGCATGCTACTTCAACATTAATTTTTCCTATCATGTATCCCTTTTACACTGACAAAGTCTCACTTACTATTTCTTCATACTATGTAGTGATTAAAGTTCGCATGCCATCCCTTTGTAATTCAAGAACATACCTTTGGAATTCGGGAACAACCTAAAAAAAAACAGTCACCGAATCATTTCTATTCTAATTCTACAAAAAGAGAATAAACTAAACAATTTAATATTACCTTTTACACTTTATTTTTCTTATGTGACTCTTAGCTTACACTTCATAAACTTAGAAGCATAAAAATTTCATTTAATAATTTGCGTTATGTGACTCTTAGCTTACACCTCATAAATTCATAAGCATTAAAATTTCATTTACTAACTAAAAGCGTCCCAAATTAAAAAAAGCCTTGATGTTATGCGACTCTTAGCTTACACGACTACATGAAACGTGTGATGATGTCATCAGTGTAAACTCAAACGTTCAACACCATATAAACATCACCCTTTTGCCACAAACACTACCGTATTCTCTTTAGACATCACGAACTCACAGCCACATATTTCTTATTCATTTTTCATAGATACATAACCTGCAGCAACACCTCCAGATTGGAAACTCACCATCAAGATTAAGCGGCCAAATACCAATCAAACAGAGATAAACTTGGGGATAAAATGTTTCACTACCGCTAATGGTCATTTAACCGATGCAACCAACAAGCTCATGGAATACATGCTCACCTACCATGACATCAACATCCACGCCGCTACACAAATTATAAATTTTACTAGCGACAAATTTGCAGCCGTCATTTCATCACTCACCAATTACGCAGGTACACACCTACGCATCTTTCTCTACCTAACAAATTTCAAACCCCAAGCAACCCACATAATTGACATTGACGTAGCTAGCATCGACCTAAGAACACAAGCAGACAGCCCACACCAGAGGAAGAAGAAAAAATGTGCATCATCTGCCAATTTAAGTTCATTGGAACAAGAGGAGGTAAACTCATTGTTATGCAACCACATATACCACCACCAATGCATAGTGGAATGGATCCGCAATAACTTAAGTTGCCCAACATGTCGTGATACACGTATCTAATCTTCACGTTTCTAATTTACATAAACCATAACATATTTCCGTTAGTACACTTTTCTGATTCTGTATTGTTAAGTCTTCCATCAGAACATGTTAATGAAACTTCTTCGTCCATTCATATTTTCTTTGTTTTCAGTTTTTTTTTTGTTATATGGTGTTTTTGTCAAGAACAAAAATTCATTGCTGTGGACTACCATGGCCAAATAAAGCTTCCCCCAATCAAACAACTGTCATCTGTGTTAGAAGAGCTACTTGAATGTCGATGGTTTCGAGATACCATCTGAATATATAATGTCGTCTTAACTTTCACATCTATTGGAGCTAAAATGGATAACAGTGTGGTATATACGCCAAGGTCTTTCACATTTCGTATTCAAGGTCAGACCCACCACCGAATTGGGTCTCTTTTACCGTCACAAGGCCGTCCCCCAAAATATCTCCAGCGATATATATTTGATACAAACAACGAAGTCAGGAACCGGTTAAATGCGATGAGGCAAACCTTAACTGAGGGAAAACTCGATGAGAGAACAATTAAACGTCTTATCGAGATGGTGGACGAGAACAACTGCTTAGCTAAGATTTTTCGACTCGCCCGTGACTACTATGAAACCAATTTTGGCGAAGAATTCACTATCAGGTTGCTCCCGTATAAAGGCAAAGGGAAAGAATATGATCTTCCAAGTACAAGTGAGGTGGCATGCCTAATTGTAGTGGATATGTCATCGACAATTGGAGAATGAGATATCGTGGTCCAGTTCTAGTCAGAGACTTTGCAGCAAATATGTGATGATCACCCTCTATACATGAGCCTTCAATATCCTCTTCTGTTCCCATATGGTGAGTATGGTTTCCACCCAGAGATACCATTACACATCGAAACTGGCACTTCAAGGACAAGGCAATTCCTAAGCATATGTCAATTCTATGCCTCACAAATCCAGACATGGCTCAATCAAGGAATGACATTGATAAAAGTAGGGTGGCTGTTACATCAATATGTTGTAGATGTATATACATCTATTAAAGAAAATTGACTAACATGGGCTAGGAACAATCAAGATGTCCTAAGGGTCGATCTCTACAGTAACGTCCTTGACGCTTTTAAAAAAGGTGACACAGATGCCAAAATCATTGGCCAGAGGTTTATATTGCCCCAAGTTTCACTGGTGGACCCCGTTACTTAATTGAGAAATATCATGACGCAATGGCTATTTGTAGGCAATTCGGTAACCCTGATTTGTTCATCACAATGACCGCCAATCCTAACTGGAAAGAGATTAAAGAGCATCTAGCAACATATGGTGGAGATTCTCCCAATGATAGACCATACATTGAATGTCGAGTCTTTAAGATGAAGTTGGACAAACTACTCGAGGATTTCAAAAAAGGAACATTCTTCAAGCCATATACAGCAGGTACGTAAAAATATTAATTTATTTTCAATAGTGTTTCCTAAAAATACATAACTCCGTATATTCTTATACAACTCTCCATAGAATAGAGTTTCAAAAGAGAGGACTTCCTCACGCACATATATTATTATGGTTTGGGAACTCTTCTAAAACACCGAGTGCAGAGGAAGTTGATAAGATTATTTCAGCCGAGCTCCCTAACAAAGAAGAAGACCCAGAAGCTTACAATTTAGTCTCAAAACACATGATCCATGGCCCATGTGGGGTCATTAAACCAAAGTCCCCATGTGTGGAAAATAATGTGTGCACCAAAAAGTATCCTCGGTCATATAATAACTATACGTCGATTGACAAATCAGGGTATATATTATATCGTCGTCGCCAAGACAAAAATGCTTCAGTGGTAAAGGATGGGGTAATCATGAACAACACCTCAGTTTTACCTCATAACATTGAGATTTTGAAGAAGTACGAAGCCCACATTAATGTTGAAAGATGAAACCGTACAAGTGCAGTGAAGTACCTATTCAAGTAAATAACCAAGGGAGTTGAAAAAGCATCTGGTGTTATTGAGAAAGGAAATCCAGCAGCTACCTCTAAAAAAACTAATGAGACAGTCAACAAGCAGCGAAATGAGATCCAAGACTTCATCGATTGTCGCTATTTATCAGCTTGTGAATCAATGTCGTGAATGTTTGCATACCAGATACACAAAAGAAAGCCATCTTTCCAAAAGCTAATAATTCACTTGGAAGGTGAACATAATATCACTGTGAAAGAAACTGATGATCTCGATCGTGTTATCCACAAGCCAGGGATCGAGAAGACAATTTTCACTGAATGGATGGTTTTATGCAGAAGATCAGAGTTTGCACGAACATTAACATATGTGCAAATGCCAGAATATTTTTTGTGGAACAATGGTAATAAAGTTTGGTCTAAACGTAAGAAAGGAAGACACATCGGAATAATTGTAACTGTCCACCCATCGTCATGTGATCGTTACTATCTAAGGATCCTCATCAATAAGATTACGGGTCCTACAAATTATGACGAGCTTAAAACATTTAAAGATGTGAAATACCCTAACTACAAATCAGTTTGCTACGCAAGAAGTTATCTAGACAACGATGTTGAATGGCACGAGAGTATGTCAGAATGTAACACATTCGCTACACCCTTCTAACCCCGTGATATGTTTGTCACATTCCTAATCAGCTGCGCTGTTGCGAGCCCTAAAGATCTATGGGAACATTCCTGGAAATATATGAGCGAAGACATACTTTACAAGAGACAAAGATTATTCGCTCACAAAAATCTTGAGTTGGACGTAAAACTCTTGAAAAATATACCTTAATTGAAGTGGAAAAGTTGATGCGCACTCATGAACGCTCATTGAGTGATTTTGGAGGGATACCAAAGATCAAACCCGTATTGTTAAAAGAATTGGGGAACAGTTTGTGGAACCAGGAACTCGATTATGATGTAGCTGAGGAAACGCTAAAACACGACATGTAGTACAACTTACTGAATTCTGAACAACGTGCAGTTTATGAAGCAGTTTTAGACTCTGTTGAAAAAAAGATGGGAAATTGTTCTTTGTTTAAGATGCAGGTGGTACATGAAAAACCTTCCTATACCAAACAATTATATCTAGACTTCGCTCAATGAAACAAATTGTTCTTTCGGTTGCTCTGTCGGGAATAACTGCATTGCTTCTGCCAAACGGAAGGACATCACATTCCCGCTTCAATATACCCTTGAAGCTCTTTGAAGAAAAAATCCACCACATCAAACCGGGTACAATGTTTGCTGAATTAATCGAGAACACCGACCTCATTATTTGGGACGAAGCACCTATGACACATAAGCATGCTATTGAATCACTAGAAAAACCTTGAAATACTTATTGCCTAGGAAAAATCCTTACGCGAAGATCCAAACTTTTGGTGGCAAAACGGTCCTCTTAGGAATGATTTTAGAGAGATCTTACCTGTTATTCCATAAGGTAATAGAGCTGACACCGTCTACGCTTCCATAAGTCACTCCTACCTATGGGAAAGCTGCCACAAGTTCTCTTTAAAAACAAATATGTGAGTAAATGAGGACGAAAAAGATTTCTTTGATTGAGTGCTAAAGGTCGGGGAGGGTAATCCACTAACAACATCCGAAAATGAGTATGTCGAGCACCATGAACAAATGGTAATCGTTGACAAGTCATTGTTCCAACAGATTAATGAGGACCCCCTTAAGCAAGTTGTTGAGACTGCATATGGAGATCTCAAAAAATTAAAAGCATTCCACATCTCCTACACAAACAGTGTTATACTCACACCGCATAACGAAACCGTTGATGAAATCAATGCTTATACCATCTCCCACACCGACGGGGTGTCAAGAGAGTATTTAAGCTCAGATAGCTTTGAGATATCAGAAACTCAGTCTGAACAGAGTGACACATTATACGCAATTGAGTATCTCAATTCCTTGGATTTTCCAGGATCGCTTTCACATAAGCTCACTCTCAAGATTGGGGCACCAGTTATGCTTCTACGAAACTTAAATAAAAAAAGGGCTTATGCAATGGTACCCGTCTTATCCTGACCTACTTAGGCGGATACGTCCTTGAGGCAGAAATTGTCACTGGTTCTCACATTAGTAAAAAAGTTCTCCTGCCTCAAATTGTTCTCTTGCAAGATGATACAAAACTACCTTTCACATTACGTAGATGGCAATTCCCTATCAGATTCTACTACGCAATGACAATAAACAAGATCCAGGGAGAAAGTTTAAAAGAGGTTCTCTTATATTTTCCAAAACCAGTCTTCACGCATGGACAATTGTATGTGGCTCTCTCACTTGTAACTAGCAAATTCGGGCTAACAATCATAAAAGGAAAAAATTCACATCTACTACAAGTGAAGAACATAGTCTACAGAGAAATCTTCAACGATCTCTATTCCATGAAGGTAAAAAAAAATTTAATTTTCGTTTAATTCAAACTGTTCATTTTTAGTTTTATTACTAATAATTTCTATCTAACTGTTTGACAATGTTCTAGCTATCGACGAAAGGATAATATCATCACCAAAGTTTCCCCTACTGGTAATCTCTAACTAACCAAAGCTAACGAAAGCCAAGTACGTATATCTATACTATAAATTAAGATGTTTTTATTACTATTTAAAATTAAAGAAAGCTAATTGTTTATTTAATATTTCTAGACTCTCCCTTTCATACAGTCCACATTACGGCTACCCGTCTTCTTTTAGAATTTTTTTTTACCATTTTATGTTAGATTTACTACATTCATATATGATATCTACTTTTACCTGCTTTCATACATGATTTTATCATTATTTAACTAGACCACTATTTATGAAAAATCACTAGCGCACTTAACTGACATATCACTTTATTTTCACACAAAGGTATACATACAAGTATCTATTTTTTACTAATCCTATTATAAACATTATCATTATTTTAAAGAACAAATTCTCAGCTTAACCATCGCACATAAATTAAAAATTTAATTATATAACCCAACCACATACGAAAACCTACAAATTTTCACACCAAAACAAAATATTCACATAACATTCTCACAATTAACAAACCTGCCCCACTCAACTATCTCCCATCGTACATGAACCTCAGTAACAGACACCTTATTCATTATGCAAACAATAATCCCTAGCAAATTCATCACGACCCACTCCACCACTAACTAAACGTATAATAAATAGGTTGTACAACATCAAATAAAAAGATTATTAATCCTAGCCATTTTATTTTGTATATTTTTGGTGATTTCCAGTTCCAAGTTAATATATTTATATGCATTTCCGTGCGTAACGCGGATAATAACGCTAGTATTGATAACTTAGCGAATATTAAGCGGGAAATCGGTCGATTCCTACGTCAACAGGGGCCAACGGTCACGATCAGTACATAAATATGTTACTTGTGCAAAAACATACATCAACTAGTACACAATTCAATTTCCATATATGAACTTTAAAAATTTGGTTTTAACATACATTGACATAATTTCCGTTAGTCAAACGTTAAATTGTCGTTAACAGGTAACATGAAGTCGGTTAATTCCTACATCACCAGTGACCAACGATCATGATCAATACATAAACACGTCACCTGTGCGAAAACATACATCAACTAATACAAAATTTAAATTCAATACATGAACTTCCAAAATCTGGTTTTAATATACATTGATCTAATTTTCAATAGTCAAATATTACCGAATATAAAATGTATGTCACATGTTGATTAAAAAAGGTTTTTATTGTACTATATGGTAATTAAACTGTATTACGTGGTAATTAACTGAGAAAATAGATCATTTAGGCCAAACGATTTTGTCTTCGTGTAACTCATTAGTTAGCTTTTCTCTTTAATTTTTTTTGACCTTTTTAGCAAAAAAAAATGTAACACAAAGAAGACAACAAATTACAAAATTGAACAGAGATAAACAAGAATGGACAAGCTAGCATTTTTTTGTTTCTCTATGTTTAATCCTTTACTATGTTGTCTTCTATGTGTTAGGTTTTTTTTGTCGAAAAATTAGAAAACCAAAAAGTGAAAGAAAAAACTAACTAATGAGTTACACGAAAACAAAAAACAAAATCATTTCACCCAAATGATTTATTTTTCTTAGTAATACGTTTATTTTTCTTAGTCATTTACCACGTAATACGTTTTAATTTACCACATAATACAATAAAAAACTTACTTAATCAACACGTGACATGCAATTTTTATTCGGTAATGTTAGCTTAGTGAAAATTAAGTCATTGTATGTTAAAATCAAATTTCAGAAGTTCATGTATTAAATTTAAATTTTGTATTAGTTGATGTATGTTTTTGCACAGGTGAAATGTTTATGTATTGATCGGGACTATTGACCCATGTTGATATATGAATTGGTCAATTTCAAGTTATATGTCAACAACAACTTAATGTTTGACTAACGGAAATTAAGTTAATGTATGTTAAACTCAAATTTTGAAAGTTCATGTATGAAAATTAAATTTGTTATTAGTTGATATATATTTTCGCACAGACAACACGTTTATGTACTGATCGGGACTATTAGCACCTGTTGACGTAAGAATTGGCTGATTTCCGAATATGAAGCCTAACAACCCATTAGAAACGGGTAAATTAATGTATGTAATTCTGGAAGTTTACTTTCGAGTCACCATTGTAAATATTAGTTGAGAGAGGGTTACAGTTGTCATTTCATAATACATTTTCTGTGTCTGGGGCTCGCCTCTTTTAGGTATCCTCTGTCTCTGCCCAAAACCCTTTGGTTCGCACTGATCGGCTTTTGGTTAGGGTTTAAGCTCTCAAAGTTTAAAACCTTTTTTCTCCCTTAATCAATAATACGCCGATCGGTCAGTTGAATCTATGGCGATGTCTATGAGAGTCCCTGCGATAGCGAGAGCCGCGAGGGAAATGGCGTCGGCACCCGTTGGATTGAGGCGTCTATTCTGTTCGAATGCATCAAAGTTGTCATTCCTTTCTCCACAGGCTAATTCGGAAACTCCGGCTCGTCCTCAGGCGGAACCCAGTACCAATCTCTTCGTCTCCGGTGACCACGCCTCTTTCTCTTTTTCATTTCTGGGTTTTATTGTTCTTCATGGCTGCCTGATGCTTAAATGGATTATTTGGTATTGATTCTGAACAAAGATGAATCTTTCAGTTTCTCAATTATTCATTTCCTGAAGAAAGTGAGTTTCTTCTTTGTTCATTTATCTTCTAAAAGTTGAGCATTTTCAGTTAAGATTTGATGAATATTAGTATGTATGCTTCTGTGTGTATCAGATGCTTTGTTTCTAGCTTTTGTTGAAAGGTCTTGTCTTTTGTCACCCTCTTGCTACTAGTATCAACAAGTTTTGTCTTGAGTGTATAGAGCACATCTCCACACTTTTACATGTTGAATAAATCTGATTAGTATCTTTGTGTGGAGCTAAGAGTAATGTTCTTATACAATGTCTCAGTTTCCTCAAGTTTCTTTTCGTTTAAAGGATCATATATCTTTGTGCCACCTTATTTCTCAGGGCTTAGTAAGCGCACCACTTCTGAAGGACTTAGGACTGCTTTCGCTCAGTTTGGAGATGTCGCTGATGGTATTGAATTTAACATTTTATTACGCAATCAAACTGAGAACTTACTGTAACGATTCCTTTTTGTCTCAAATTGTGGTTTCTACAGCTAAAGTTGTCACAGACAGAGTCTCAGGATATTCAAAAGGGTTTGGATTTGTTCGTTATACCACCTTAGAAGATTCTGCTAAAGGCATTGCTGGAATGGATGGCAAAGTAATAAATAATCATAATATTCATTTTTATCTAAAAACGGATTTCTCAGTTACAAAATCTATTATGTTTACTGACATCTGTACCTTATCGTCTTCTCTGTGTGCTTCTCTGCAGTTTCTTGATGGTTGGGTAATATTCGCAGAGTATGCAAGACCAAGAGAGCCATATCGACCTCAGAACAACATGCCTCCGTATGGTAACCGCTATTGAAACAACCCTCCCTGTTCATGGTCTCTTCAAGCATTTGTTCTGTATTCATCATTATACTATTGTTATGTGTTATGCTTTATTCTGTTATCTACTATGACTGAGCTCTCTCTTCCCCGTAGTGTCTTGTACCTTGGGGGAGTTCATAAACTTTAAATTATATACTTCCAGTCATAACCGAAAACTGTCATCTATAAGACAGGTAGTATCATTTCTTTTTATAGCCGGATATAAGAAATACTAATACTACACAAACGATAATTCTACTTATCTTACGAAGAATCACGTGACTGCATCACCTGAATTGTTTTATAGGACCTATGTATAACAGCATTTGGTGCCATAAATCATTGGACCAAGACGGTTTTCACTATATGTATAGTATTCTTTGTGCAATGCCGCAAACTTCTTGTAAACCATTTAACTAAGAGAGTTTCCATTACAAGTATATCTCTCTAAATATTTATTTCTGAGTAGGTCAAAAACGCCTCGTTTTTAGATACTTGTGGTTCTGATTGGTTAACCCTAACCGGTATGATTATATTGAGCCAGTTTAAAATGAGTTTGATTCCTCTCTGGTGGAGTCATGGAAGATTCAGATCCGGTTCGGTCTGTTGATTTTTGAGCTATATACCATATTCTGTTAATATGTTCCTCATTGAAACAAACAAAGCAAACAAAATTTTGAACTAAATTGGTTCATATTTTCAGAATTTGAAATATTATTTTTGTGAACCAAAGAACTTTGAACCCCAATCTGATAGAACAAGTTCATAAGACTCAATGGGTCCGTAGCCACTAGCCAATCACTAACTCACAATTTGTTAGAGATGATTGAACACTTTCATAAAGCAACCATTATGTTCATATTAACAAACTGCAACCATATTATGATGATTATAACAAATGGGAACAAGTCATTGGGCCACAACATTGAGTTCTCAATATTTTCACGTGGAGCTGTCTCACGAACATTTTCATAACATGTGGACTGAACAACAACAAACAAAAAATAAATCAAAAATACTAATGGCGTACATAAGTTTATGCAATAAATGTCACAAAGACAAAAAAGGAAACAAAACAAAAAAGATACCGTTCATACTATAACATTCTTTTGCTGTCCAATTATGTTTGGTGAGACGATTCCCTCTTTCTCATGCAACCAATTCTATTTTACAGCTCACCATGTTACTTCAAGATCAAACGAGACCCATTACTTTCTCTCTTAGGTCTATTTTAGCTACAATTTTTGGAGTGTACTTGGTTTATTTATGTTGATTGTGATATATAATGTTGTTAGTTTCCCTAATCCTTAAGACACAAACGTTAGTTATAATAATTTGAGTGTCGACCTCAACGTGTACAAATTGCCTTTGTTTCCATGTTTAAGGGAGTATGCACAAGTCAAATTTAACTGCATAATAATTAAACGGGATTCTTTCAATTCGGATAACGTTTCTAATCAAGTTCATTTTCGTCGACCATGATCTTATCATTGTTCTTGTTTCTCTCGTTAGAGTAAGTTAATCAATGTTGACCTTTTTAGTAGTGCATACAGATTTAAGTTGAATTAACGACCGCCACCTGAATTAACAAACCATATTATATGATGTTGAGAAATTTCGATAACTCACGTACGTGTCCTCGCTTAGGCTCTTATTCTAGTTGATCATGTGGGCTAGGATTAAAGATTAGTATCAATGTTTTATCGAGTTATTTTACGAGTACGTTGGCGTATTTGTACTCGACCATGCATCTTTGTATTATTGTAACTAATAAAAAGTACAAACAAATTAGGAGGAGATGAGTGAGTCATCGTCGTTTCGGTTGTTGTGTGATTACTTTCAGACGTGACAGCATTTGGATAAGTCGTTCTATGTGGTTGAATTAGGGTTTTAAAGTAATTGTATTAGCAATTGAAGAAATTTTATATGAATCTGATCCATTTAATGATTTTTTTTCTTATACTTAGTTGGATCGTATCATTTTCTATATCGTTAGAAGATACGGAGCTAATCTGATCCATTTAATGTAGTTCTTATCTACAAGTGTTTAATTTTATTTAACATTTTACCAAAAACGTGTTTAAATTTAAGTTCTGGCTATATATAATAGGTTCATCGCCATGTATAATAACACATGTTTATAACATTAGTATATATATTGTATCATCATATCATCAACTATTACGACGTACTTGATGATAGTTATAGCATGATATTGAATTTAAATGATCTTAATTTTTAAAATAATTTTGTCTGTGGCTTCTTCATCAATTCCCCCTACCTGCAATGATTGAAAATTAAACATGCAAAGTGATTTTCTAAGTTTCTCATGTTATAATGATATACTATATTAAGTGTCGTTTTAGAGAATTGTTTTTGTTACAAAATAAATGTCGTTTTCGACTTTCAATGCAAAATTTATTAATTTTATGTTGCAGTTTATTTTTTATTGGTTGAAATATGGTTAGATATATGAGAGAATTGCCAAGTGTGACTCAAAACTTGGAGTCAAACCCAAAAGAATACCCAAACTTGGGTCAAAGACAAAAGTAACTTAAAAGACTATTGGAATTACAACTATCCCCTTGTGAACAAACAAAAAAACGGATTTTTTTTTTACGTTTCTAACCCTCGCAAGTCGTATGTTCAGACGACTTGAAAATAAGTCGTCCAGACGACTATTCTTAAACATAATTTAAATATTTTGTAAAAAATATTTTGATAAGTGAAAAATGGGAATTATGTAATTAACATATGTCTTAAGAGATATAAATTAAGATATAACAAATTTCAATTGTTTTCAGCATAGATGAGTGAAAGTAGTGAGTCATGATATTCTTTAGTTTATGTTTCATCAACATATGTTGTAGTATTGTATGTGTTCTTAAGGTTAGATTTTGGAAAGCATTAAAACCGTTTTTGAAAATTTTAAAAATTACCTAAGCGTGTTCATTTCCGTGTATAGTAAACACTATTGAAGTATAATTTGATTTTATTACGTGGTTAGTTAGTTAATTTAGTCATTTTAGTTTAGGGGTTCATTTTAGGGTCTGGGACGACTTAATATTTAGTCGTCTGTAAACGGACGACTAAATATTAAGTCGGACGACTAAATATTAAGTCGTCTGATGTACATTATCCGCCACACGACTTATTTGTAAGTCGTCTAAACCGGACCAAACCTTAAATTTTACCAATGTACTTTTAAAGCTAACCGGATTATTTACCCAATATATAAGGTGATTTTTTTTACCAATGTAATTTTTCGCAAAATTCAGAAACCCTAACAGTTCTCTCTCAAAGGCGATATCAAAGGCGATTTCGAATTCCCACTATTTCCGAACAAACCATCGTTCTCAACGTCGGCTATCTATCTCACTTCATTCTCACCGTTCTCACCGCCGCTTCCTCTAAACACTAGCGCCGTGACTTCTTCTAAACCCTAGCACCGCCGCTTCCTCTAAACCCTAGCGCCGCCGCTTCCACTATTTCCGAACAAACCGTCACCCTCACCACCGTGCTCACCAATGTTCTAACCGCCGCTTCCTCTAAACACTAGCACCGTTTAACATAAAACGTTGTCTCTATCAATTTACTCATTCTCACTGTTTCACGTTTATTTTTTCAGATCTATAACCGCAATGACGAGTACTCTTTCTGCGACTAATCAGGTCCGCTTTAAATTTTTCTACTGTAAGACTTGTAATTTAAGTCGTCTGGAAAGTCTTCCAACTGGGACGACTTAGTAGACGACTTAAATATAAGTCGTCCAGCAGGAAGACTTTCCTGACGACTTAATTATAAGTCGTCTACTAAGTCGTCCAGTTGGAAGACTTTCCAGATGACTTAATTATAAGTCGTCTACTAAGTCGTCATGTTAGATTTAGCTTGTTTAGCTTATCTCTATTGTTCTCTTTGATTATTTTGCAGACAAAAAGGATGGATATTCCAGAACTCCCCCGTAGGTTATACACATTAGAGGAAGAGCCAGAAGCCCAAAATAACATTTCGTATCATACGGATAATAGCAAGTTGCATACTGCTCTTAGGGAAGCTCTTACTGATGACGAATTTGAAGAGCTCAAGGAGTCGAGTTTGGGAGTTTTCATCAAGTTCAAGGAGCAGGTATTTGGTTGGGCTTGAAGGCTGGTTCACTACATGCTCAGTTTCCAGCTGGACATTAAGAAGAAGTATGAGATGTGGTCTCTCGTTGGTCTAGAACCTTTGAGGTTTTCACCGTTAGAGTTTGAAAATCTCACTGGTCTAAACTGCGATTACATCGAGGACCTTGAGAGACCAAAATGTGAAGTTACCAAAGAGATGGTTTCTTTCTGGGGGATGCTGGGAGTTGATATGGAAGCTGGGTCAACTACTGATCAGATAATAACAGCACTGAAGAGATGCGAGGATTGATCCCTGGAAGATCGCAAGTGGCTCGCGTACCTTTCCATCTTCACTGGATTCATTGAAGGGAGAAAGTTTTCAACCGCTACACAATCTAGTCTTGCAAGGCTAGTGATGGATTTAGAACGGTTTGAGAATTATCCATGGGGGAGAGTCGCGTTTAAGGTGCTGTTGGACTCTTTGTGGAACAAAGATATTACTGGTTGTTACACCGTGGATGGGTTTATACAAGTTCTTCAGGTCTGGGTGTACACAGCTATGCCGGAATTGGGTGCTAGTATTGGTGTTCCCAGAGCAAACACTCCATCTCCACCGATATTGGCTTACGAGGGCAGCAGAGGCCGCATATCAATAAAAGCTGCTATCTTGAAACATGTATTTACTTCAATCGAAAAGACTGCGCATACGGCTTATATTAAAGTCGTCTGAAAAGTCTTCCAGCTAGACGACTTACCGGACGACTTATAATTAAGTCGTCTATTTAGTCTTTTTTTTTAAATATCTAACTCGATTCTTCTATTTACTGCAGACCCGCGTGATCAATTTTGTTGAGAAAGACATTAGTGAAATTTGGCCAAAATGGGACTCTGAGGTTGAGGACCTACCTGCGGAGAACATCATTAAAGTCATGTATGATCGGAGACCGTGGAAGTGGATCATGGATTGCTGGGAAGTCACTGGTACTAAGGTCTATACAAAACCTAAGGTTGTGACTCCATCGAAGAAAGCCAAAGAGATGGTTGTGGTGGAGGAGGAGGAAGACAATCCAAGACCTTTGAAGAAAGTTCGTAAAGGGGCTCCTAAAGAGGCTAGTGAAGAGGCTAGTGGGATGACCAGAGAGGAGATGGCAAATATGTTCAAGGACGTAGTTGAATGCATGAAACATGGGTTTACGAAGTGCCTCAAACATGGCGTCGTCATTCTCCAAATACATTGCAAGTTCCGAGTTTGCACTCTGTATCTCAGCCATGTACTGGTCAAAATCGTAAACCGTGTGAGCATAAGCAGCCCCTTTCACCAAGTACAAGAGATGTTTCCCTTTAAACTTTTTGACAATGTTATCTTGAAGGTGATAATAACATATTCCTCGGGTTGCCCAAGGAAACACCTTATCACACGCACTTTTAATGGCCGCGTGCCGGTCGGAGACTATCACCAGAGGCTTGTCATTAGATATACAACTAGCTAATTTTGTGAAAAACCATTCCCAAGAAAGATCATCTTAGCATCCACGATCCCAAAAGCCAATGGGAATATCTGAAAATTCTCATCTTGTGCAGCTGCAACTAACATAACACCTTCATACTTTCCACTTAGGTGAGTTCCATCCACCACAATGACCTTTCTCTGATACTTAAAACCTTTGATAGAAGCTCCAAAAGAGAGAAATAGATACTTAAATCTTTTCATAGAATCAAGTTCTATAGCCGTGATAGAATCAGGATTTGCAATGGAGATTTGCTAGAGATATGATGGCAGGCGCGAATACCCTTCTTCTGCTGATCCTCTCACCAATGTTTGTGCATATAACAGTGCTATGTATGAAGTGGTGTAATCAAGCGCCATGCCAAATATGTTCCTCATTGCATCAGTGATATGCTGCGGAGTTATCCCATTAATGATTCCAACACGATCAATGAAAAGACTACCAACATACTTCGGAGTACAGTGTCTCCGCTGAGAGATTCGGTCTCCCACTGAGCATAAATGTTTTTCCACATACTTTGTTACCCAAAACGTGTTTGTCCCATGTTTCACACTCGCTCTGATCTTCCATCCACAACCGCTAACCCGACATGTTGCCACAAGGAGAGTTTTCGTTGATTTGTATATTCTGAAAGAAAACCTACCCCTCACTGCTGCCAACCGCAGCTCTGAAAGCAGTGCATCCTTGCTAACAAAACTCTGGTTGACATAGATACGTGTACCATCCGATTTTCCTCCTTCAATAGCATTTGTCTTACCATATGTCTTTTCGATTTCTTCAAAACAAATATTATCATCATCTTCCTCGTCCTCATCTTGAACCTTTCCAAAAAGACTGTAATCCCCACCATTCTGATCCGTTTCACCAACAATAGAGTTATCAGCATCCTTCTCCCCATTTTCCTCCTCCCCATCTTGATTTTCATCTTCAACAAACTCATTATCACCAACATCTTCAAAACATTCATCAGCTTCATCATTATCACCAACATCTTCTTCCCATTCACCAGCTTCATCATTATCACCAACATCTTCAAACCATTCACCAGCTTCTTCCCTTTTCTCTGAAACCGTTTCCACCTTGTTGCGGCTTGATACACAAAGACAGACTCTATGCGTTTTGAGTATCTCGAGCAAGTTTTGAACTTGTCTATCACTTGTAACATGAATGGGAAGACTGCCTGGAGCCATCATCATTTCTGCTGGTAATGAGTAGCTAATCTCCACAGTCATTGTTCTCATGTCCAGGTTATAATCTTCTTGAGCCATTGCAACAAGTTCAGCATGTGTTGAATCTTCATTCAATAAAAACAATCTTGCTCCTTTGAGATCATCAACCACAAAATCCCAACGACAATCTTTCAACAACCATTCTCCATACACTGCATGTAACTGACGAATCATCTGCAAATATTCAAAATAAAACACATTAGTAAACATAGAGAAAATGAAGAAGTTCACTAAACATTACCGCAGACGACATAGAAGAAAGTCGTCCAGAAGACTTAAAGGTAAGTCGTCTAAAGAGGTCACTTTTGCAATTGAAAATTAAATGGGACGACTTAATTCTAAGTCGTCCGGCTTTGTTTGTTAAAAAAAAAACTCCAGACGACTTATATATAAGTTGTCTACGAAAAACGGGCTAGTTTTTCATTTGACCGAATCGTGTTAGATCTTTGACTATTGCTGGACGACTTATAATTCAGTCGTCTCTGGGAAAGTTAAAATTTCAATATTTTATTCAAACTAGACGACTTAAACGTAAGTCGTCCTAGGTTAGTTTTGTAATTGAAAAATAAAACTTGAAATTTAACTTTCTCCAGACGATTTAATTGAAAGTCGTCCAGCCAGACGACTTAATTTAAGGTCGTCCGGGTTAAGCAAGGTTTGACTAGAAAACCTTGGGAAAATTTCTGGACGACTTTGCTTTCCCGGACGACTTTAAATTAAGTCTTCTGGCTTGACGACTTTCAATTATGTCGTCTGATAAAAGTTAAATTTCAAATTTTATTTTTCAATTACAAAACTAACCTAAGACGACTTAGATGTAAGTCGTCTAGTTTAATAAAATATTGAAATTTTAACTTTCGCAGAGACGACTGAATTTTAAGTCGTCCAGAAATAGTCAAAGATCTGACACGATTCGGTCAAATGCAAAACTAGCCCTTTTTCGTAGACAACTTATATATAAGTCGTCTGAAGTTTTTTTTTTAACAAACAAAGCCGGACGACTTAGATTAAGTCTTTCGTTTTGACCAGAAGACTTATCAGTAAGTCTTCTACATACAGATGACTTACGAGTAAGTCTTCTATGCGAACAGATCTTGAAAAAAATTCAAATTCGTACCTTAAACTAGGTGAGATGACTTCATTTGCACACAGGGTCTTCTCCAACCACCCAGAACCTCAAACGAAAGCAACCGTAAGTCAAAACGAAAGAAATATGGCTCTGTCAACCATAAAATATTTTGAATCAAAAGCTTGAGTTTTTTGAATGAATATGGAGAGAAAGTGAAAGAAATGTTCTTTTTAGTTCATAACGGGTAGTACAAGGTTGTTGAACTATTCATTAAAGGGCGTTAAAAGCTCCAAACAGGTAGTACAAGGTTGTTGAACTATTCATGGTAGTGACAATATTGTAAATACTTGAAGATGATGAGGTTGAGACAGTAAAGAAGCCATTTTCGAAAAACCAAAAAAAAAAGTTAATGGCATTTTCGTAGATAAAATGCAAGTGTGGGGTGAAAATCTCAAAAAAAAATGAGTCAAAAGAAAAGATTAGTTTTCTGTTTGACTCCAAGTTTTGAGTTACTTTTGCAATTCCCCCTAGATATATAGGTACTTGTGTTTTTATATAGAAAAAATCTAAAATTAATTGTTTTATTAATCTGTGTGCAAAAATTTAAAGTGACAATTATAATGAAACAGACGGAGGGGTATGAATCGAAATTTTTTTTAAATATTATATTCTCTATTAAAAGAGAAGTACAAAAAATCTACTAGACAAAAGTCATAGTAGGACCATTTCAATAATTTGTTATTATGATATTTTTATTATTTACTTTAATCAAGCAAATATATATACATTTAAAATCTTAATGACTCAATTTTAATTATAAATTTAATTATTTTTAGTTCAAACAAAATCATTTGAGGAAAATCTAACAAAATCTAATTAAAATGTTTTAGTGCTTTTATAAAATAGTGCATTATTTAATTTCGTAATTAGTATTATTATTAATATTGTAAATTAATTTTAAGTAAAATTTAAGAAACAAGAAAAAAATTATATGCTATCTTTAATAAATATTATAATTATAGTTTATTGGTATTAAAATAGAAGTATTATATGAAATAAATGTTTTCATTTAAATAAATAAATATCATTCAATATTAAATTAGTGTTATGTTTTTTGAGACTCAAAAAATATAAAATTACTAAAATGTTAATATCAAAATATAAATTATATAACTAACCTTTAATTCATGTGTTATTCACAAATATGCTATCATAAAACTCTAGAATTTAATAATTTATTTAAAATATTAATAAATATAAATTTTAATGTTTTAATTATAATAAATATGTTGAAAAAAATAAAAAATATTTACAAAAAAATCAACTATTTTTATTATAATTAATGCACTATCATAAAATAATGCTGGATAAGAAAGATAAATAATAAGATTAAAGAGTAACACAATATATAACACTAAACTGTAAATTATATGTTTAAAACGTTTACAATAATATCAAAGTTTACATTTATAAAATAAAAAAAAACCTGCACGGATGTGCGGGTCAAAGTCTAGTAAATATTTAATTAGGAAACAATTATAGTGATGAGTGTTATATTTGGCAAACCGATTCGGTTTAAGAAAGGCAGTCTAGTAATAATAATGTCACAATTTACATGTCCACGTAATCAAATGAGTCATCCTCGACTTGACTTGCCCTATAAATTGCCTCTTGTTCGGAAGAGTATCAACCACTCCAATTACTTTCTCAAACATTTCTTTAAAACATTTGTAATCATCTCAAAACATTAGCTCTTTTAAAGATTTAAATAATAAATAAAATAAAAGAGAAGGAGTCAGGTCTTGTGTGGTGTGGTGTGGTGTGGTGTGGTGTAGGGTATGAAATTCTTGTTGGAGCTGGTCGTGCCTTGTTTTGGTTCGCAGCAGCTCCACCAATCCGCCGCAACCGCGGATGATTCCATTTCCAACGAAACGCAGTCGCTGATGAAACAGCGAAGGCGGCGGAAACGCGTTAGAGTTGCGGGTCAACCGGGACAAACGGCTGAGTGGAGACCATCCCTTAGCGTTATCTCGGAGCACAAGCCGGCTATAAAGGAGACGTCATCGGAAAAGGTGAAAGAGAAGAGGAAAGTACGTCGTAAAAGTGAAGGCGGCGGCGGAGAAGCGTCGTCCCGATCTGGTGCAGGTCATGTTCGTTTCTCCAGTGACGATTTCGGGTAAACACAATTATTCTTGCGAAATTGCTAAAAATATTATAAGTTAAGTATCATTTTGCAAAAATACATATTATCAAAAATATATTAACATTTGGATTTACAATATAGTAATTATTATTTAGTGTTTAATGTTAAAGGGGTAAGGTTGAGTTTTTAAATTTTTTATAAATATTTAGAAAAATTAATTAAATTTATTTTTATCAAAAAATTTAAGGTATTTTTGCAAATTGTCATTCATTAAAGGTATTTGCAAAGTAATATCAAACTTGAGGTAGAGTTGCAAATTTCCCATTATTCTTGAAGTTTTGATCATTAGAAAATAGTGTTTTACAAAATTATATTTGAGAAATAGCTTAAGATAACCCTAATTTTTTTATAAATTTTTTTTGTTGTAAATATACACTTATAGTTATGCTGTGGGATTTCAGATGTGAATTTTATGCTTTAAAAAATAAAAATATTAAAAAATTTAAAATAAAATAAAATAAAAACTATTTCAGTCTTTTTTTCTGTTGAGGATTATTTTATATGACAAAACTATTTGTGAGAATAACCCAAATTATTTTTCATACAAAAATATAACCAGTTCACGTAAAACTTTTGGTTTATATTGTCAAGATCATAGTTTGTATGATTATAAATTTATGGGATTTTTAGTCGTATTAGTTTAATAATGTAAAATTTTCAATGAATTTTTTTTATCTTAAAAAGATAAAGATAAGATTGCTAGATAATCATGGTAGTTAAGATGCTGTTTTGTGGATAAAGAATCGATATAGTTGGAATGTCGACATCAGCATGTTATTGTTTATTAGAGTAAACAAGAGTCCTCAATGGCAAGCTAGCCAAAATAAACTTAAGGAGAAGTTCTATTAATAGAATCGACAAGAGATAAAGATAAGACTATCAATTGTTTTGACGTTATTATTTTTTGTTCATCAGGAGAAATGCTTTCGAACCAGTAATCCCGGCATTCTCACCGACTCCGTTCATGTTTTGAGTTTCAGTTTCTTACTGAAATTTAGGTATATAATAATAATGTTAATTAATAAAGATATAATGGAATGATGTAGCATTAATGTATATATATGTATTTGATATTAGTGCCATGGATATATAAAAAACCTATATATGTGACTCTCAACAAAAAGAGTTTGTCTATCTATGTACAGTTTATCCGCTTATCATATATGCATGCAGCACGTAGAGTAACTAAAAATGGCTATATCTTAAGAAAATATCATGTGAAAAGTGGTACTAAAAGGTATTCTCTAACCTGACTTCAAAGATTCCATTCATCATCATTTACCAAAATATTTGGTTGAAATCCATCTCTCCGGTTCCAACAACATTAGTTCTCAGGAAACCTTCAACACTACTAGCTTAATTAAGCTCACTCGAACATTAAACTGTACCAAAGATCGCTTCTAAAGGTTCATAACTTGACAATCTGTTTTCTCTCTTTTAAGACTTCGTCTAGCCGTATTATTTTGACATAGACTTTGGGGAAATTATGAAAGAGAAACTTTATTTTATCAAAGCTAGCTATCATAACTTTCTTCGTCTCGAAAAGCCTCGGGAAAATAGTACTGATAAAACTTAAAATTCATTCAAAAATAGAAAATTTGATCAACAAATAAGCCGAAAATATGGAGGTCAGATTATGAGTAACTATGAAAAATGAATGTTTTATTTTGATGTTCAAATGATGAATACATAGAGTATTTTATGAGTATAAATGTATTGAGACTATAGTTTAAATATGGAGAAATTTGGATCTTTTTTTCTTGGTTTCTCTCCCTTTTTCTATAGATTGTAACGGTGGCATGATTGGATCAGGTGCTTTTATGATGGTTTTTGATACTTTTATTTTTTTATGTTTTACTTTGACTTGTGGAGCTGGTTTGTAGAACTTTCACAACTTGGGGTAAGTTTGGATCTTTGTGGAATTATTGTTTCTTTTGGACCATGGCCATACTCTCGATTTGAGCCTCCAAAATGCTTGGATTGAATTCTCGAACACTGACATTAGTGAAGCTCGCATCAGACTCCTATAGATGCTTGCCGAAAATCCAACAAATATAGCGTTCTCTGAACCTGCAAACCAAACTAGTTTTTATAGTGAATTAACGCAGTCAAGGAATCCCCAAGTTGTCATGGCCAAATCAACTATCACTCTATAGTGAGTTTAGCTTTTCTCTCACACTCTCTAACTTCAGCTTAACTGATTCTTCAAATCTACTTGAAGTGTATTTCTTTTTTCTTAACTCTCTCTAAACTGTATGATCCAAGAACATCATAGCTTTGTATTAGTTCCACGTATTTTAAAAGAAAGCCCATTATTAAAAGAAAGTCAACAACCAAAAAATCCTTCCCTGGCATGGCAGCAATCAATTTTAATAGGTTAAATTGCAATTACCAGATTAGTTTTTTAGCTTGTCAGTAAGATATTTACATTCTGATATACATATGTACAATTTCATCAAAAAAGTTTGTTCAGAACTTCAGATACTGTGATAGTAGAGTCTGTGTTGAATTATCTTTTTTTAATGTGGCCGGATTATAGGATGTGCCAATCACCAAAGCCCAATAAAGATCCAATGTTATTTTTGAATATGTACTCAGGTGCCTCATTGGACATCAATCAATCCGATAAAATGTCATGAATCATGATTTACATGTAGTTCAAAGAAAATGATTGTACCTTAATTAACTCAAGTTCTTAAAGCCATCCCTAATGTATTATTAGTACACTATTAACGCGTTTTTGTTTTGCATCTTTAGTCACATTCTCAAATTTGGAGTTTTATACATGAGAACATGGGCCGGGCTGTACCGTGCACGTGGAGAAGACATGTGTTGCTTCATGATCATGCGACCATGGAACAAGTAAACTTGGAACTTAAGGAATATTTGCCCTCAAGTTATCTAACTCATCTCATCATCGCAACTTCAACTCTGACTTTTCTTCCCTTCATATACATCTTCGTTTATTGCTAAGATCCAATTATTTATTTACGATTTAAATCTTTTTGAATGTGACAGTTGTGATATACTACTGGTCTAAGATATCTTTAATATCTTTTTTTTTTTGGACACAAGATATCTTTCATATCTAATACAGAAAATTAAAACAAAAACTGAGCTATTTCACAAGTTAAGGATAAGCTAAAATATATTATGGATATGCTCAAAATCGAAAAAGCCACTATTTATGATAGAAGAACTGCATTTAAAGTTTTTGCTGTTGTTTGTTTTAACGTCTAAACTCTATCCATTGCCTTGTTATTTTGTCAATGTTGACGATAGAAGAAAACTAAAGAAACTAGTTCAGACAAATACTTTTTGGGGTAAATGGTTAGTAAATGATGAAAAGTATGTTTCCATCGAATGAATTGTAAAATTAACTCAATCTAATAATGGCTGCCTTTTTCTAAAAGACTAAAAACAAATTATTTTAAAGGTGTTTGAAAAAGGCTTAATGTTGTGGGGAAGAATTAATACTACATCTGCAGATAAGAAAGAAAGATCTTTATTCTTGAATTATGAAATTGCATCACTGAAGTGTTAAGAAGAAATGCCATTTTATAGTTAAAAATGCCATTTTATGTCAATCTGTTGAGTGCGAAGGCTTCCCGTGTGATGGAGTTTTTTCTTAAGTGTATTTAGAATGACTTGCGGCAGTAATTACGGGATTTTATCTCTCTTTTTAGTGTACACAAAGTAAACAATATCTATATTATTAAAATAGAATCATATTTCTTACCTAATCTTTCTTTTTTAAGTTTTTAAATTAAATACATTTTCTACTTTATAATTAAACTTACTTTAAATTACTAATATTTTTTGATATTACTATCAAAATTTCCAAACAACACTATAATTAATTTTATGTCCAAACAATATAAAACATTAAATCTAATCTTTTAATATTTTTTAACAATTTTTTTTCAAATTATTTTGATAAATTAAAAAATAAAATAACTTATTAAAACAACAAAATATTTATAGTTCTTAATTATTTTATATCTATTATTTTTTCTATCAATATTTTGTAGAAACGTTATAATTTCATAAAATTGCAAAATAATAAACTTTAAGATTTGAATTAAAAAGTGAGAAATTATAAACCTATAACAATTTAAATCAAATTTGATTACGTAGCGGTCATCCATCGGTTCAATCAGTTAGTCTCACATGTTAGTAATTTGTACATATTTTAAATGTGGCCATTTTTCAAAAAAATAAACTGAATTATCGGATTAACCGGTTTGACTGCGGATCCGGAACGAAGTTAAAAGCACTGATTTAAATGAAAAAAAGTATTTTCAATACATAAAGTTCTAACAAATTAACAAAAATTGTTAATTATTGGTGAAATTTGTCATCATAACATATCCACGTTTGAAAAAAGCGGGTCAACATCTAATTTACTTATTTTGGAATTAATGGCAGCGTGTAAACTGATATCATGTTAGATGAACTGAAGCAAGTTAATGGTTAGTAACATACAATTTGATTTCATGGTTATTATTAAAAGTTTTTCGAAAAAATCAGCAATAAATTCATGGGTGGTCCTTCATTTTGAATTATTATTATTAATTTTTTGAATAAATGTTAAATTAATTCAAAAGAAAACAAACAGTTTTGTACAACGTAGTTGCTTAACTGTAATTAGAATAAGAAAAATCAACTTTCATATGCACACATCCTTCGTAACCTTTGTTCTCGCTCGACCGTAGTAAAAGAGTCCGGTTCCTCACTTGCATGTCGAGTTCTTGAATCAGATTGTTGGATGTCCTTGGTGTTACCCCATGATGTCATGCATTTCTTTCTCTCTAAACCATGTAAGTTGTCCCTTTCCAGATATAATGGAGAAGGAAAGACTCGGTCTTTTGTTGCTTATCTGCAGAAATCATAAGCAACACGCTCGGCTATTCAACCACCTCACGACCACTTAGCAGCTTTTTTGAAACATTAACCCAAATTTCTTTTAAGAAAGAGGGGGAAAAAATAAGTGATCTCGTGTTTCCATTGGAGCTTTGCATAAAATGCATTCCGGATTAATGTTAAAGTTCCAGTGATCATCCTATCTCCTGTGGAGAGTCTGTTATGGGCTGCCAACCACACTAAGAAACTGAATTTCGGAGTAGCATGGTACACATCTATATACTTTGTTTCTAGAGTGATATATCATCTCCTCCATTTGGTAAACCTCTCTTCTTATCAATGGATTGTTCTATGAGAGCCCAAGAGTTTAATCTATGCCTTCTTTTTCGACGATTTGGAAGTAGAACAAAAGCCATAGTAGCTTTCAGCGGAATGCCCATATCAATGCAACCTCTGTCACCAGTTAAGTCATTTATCCTGCCCAGAGAGCACCATTTATTAAACCAAAAAGAAGTCTGGTGACCACTGCTTTCCTTCATCATGTGGAAAGCTTGAGCCTGAGTTCAAAATTTTAGAAGCTTACGCCACATACATGATCTTGTGTTAAGATTTTCTCGTATCAACCATAAGTTTTCATCTCTTACCAAATAAATTTGGATCCAGGTAACCCACAACGACGACTTCAAAGAGAACAAACGCCATACTAGACGAAGGCAACACACGGTGTTAACTTTGTGTAGAGAACGAACTCCCAAACCTCCGTCTCTCTCTTCGGTCGACATACTTTATCTCATGAAATTTGTGCTTTATTTGCACTCAGACTAGGTCCTGACCAGAGGAAATAAGAGTACAAACGCTCAACTTCTTTTAGACAAGCTTGCGGAAGTCTAAATGTGGAGAACCATAAATTAGTGGTACTTGCAATGACTGATTGGATGAGCTATAGACGACCCCTGCATAGTTGAGAGATCTTGTAATCCAAGAACCAATTCTCTGTTTTATTTTGTCTAGTAAAGGTTGGTAGTCACTTGGCGTCACCGTATCGGCACTTGCCCTGCCCCAAACGAGAATTATTATATTTTCTGTATTTAGCAACATTTTTAGTTGAACAAACTATTTATGTTTTTTCGTGGGGTCATTGTTTTGGATGAAAATGAACTCCAACTAATAATATTGAATGTGTGACATTAAGCGAGTTAGGTGGACGTTTGTAACTGCTTGCCACTGGTTATAGACATAGTTTCAAATACTATTATCTTCTCACCTATTAACCTGCAAACTCTTAAGATAATTCGGATAACTAAAATTTCTGTCATCAATCTATAATTATTAACTTCATGTATATGATATTCAGCGGAGTTGGTGAGATTAAATTATCAGGATCATATTTTGGATAGTCTTGTTCATATTTTGGATAGTCTTGTTCATATTTTGGATAGTCTTGTTCATATCGAGGTGCCTAAAGTATGTTGTCTATAAAGTTTTGAAATCTGCCTCATTTTTTGGTAAACTAAATCTACCTCATTGTTATGGTTATATATGATTCAATAAATCTGTAAAGTAGACTTAAAGTTTGATAATTAGCATAAGAAAAGCACAAATCTACAGCTATATGGAGGTTGTATTCAATTAATCATACCAGTTAAATTTCTACTACTTTATGATTAGTGTTTGTTTTATTGGTTAATTCTAATTTTATCATAAATTTAATATCACTTTTTAAAAATTACTTTAAATTAATAGCTATTTTTTATAAATATTAGAAGTTTGTGATGAAAAAACTAAACTAACAGTATATAAATCATTTATAAGAGTGTAAGAATTATTGATAGAAGTTTATAAACTTATTCACATCCTCTAAATACTAAAATTTAAATAATAATTACAAACCTAAACAATAATTACTAAACCTATATGTTACGGTATTATTTTTGAGAAGTAATCAATTTATTTCAAGAAATTTATTATGTAGTTGCAAAAACGCAACAAAAGAAACTATATTTTGATCCGCACATCCGTAAAAATGTTTATTTAAACTTTTAAAAACATATTGTATATATTTATTATACATAAATAGATTAGTATTAAATTATTATATGTATTTGTTGTTATTTTTTATTATATACTAGTTATGTACATCATCGAATGTTGTTTTGTATATTCAGACTTTAAACACATATAAAATTATTAATAAATACAATAATTAAATAATTATTTGAATTGGTATTTATTTATGTCAACTTTATATTATTCATGTACATTAATATTTAAAAAATTGAAAACAGTAATTATATATAATATAAATGTACTGTGATAGGAAAATAATAGGTTTTAATATTTACAAAATTCTATTAGTTTTTTTTAAATCAGATTATTTGTATTAATTTATATATACAATCAGTTACGAATAAAATTAATTAATTGTTTACTTTCTTCATAGAGAAATACTTTAGGATAGTTATAAAAAAATATTGTCACAAAAATAGTTTCTAAGGAAAAAAATAACCAAAATAGATTTTATTAAAAAGTGTAGATATACATTTATACCCTTATGGTTAACTAATTTAGATTTATAATTTAGAGTTATGAGGTGGGTTTCGGACGTGAATTTAAAAATTTTAAAAATATAGAAAATATAAAAGAATTTAAAATAAAAAAAAATTATGTTGATCATTTTATTTTTTTATAAACTATTTTGGTGACAAAATTTTAAAAGTGACTATTTGAAATAATTATCCTAGTTCATATTAGTATTTGAATTTTAATAAGATAGATAGAGAGGGTATGCAAAAGCAGGCAATAGACCGCGATGTAGGTAATTAGAGTATCTCCAATGTAAAACTTCATTTTTTCCTCCAAAATAAAGTAAAAGTAAATAAGGAGTAAAAGTGATCCAACTTTATTCCATTTTTCACTCCATAATGGAGCCATGAACAAATAAAAAATAAATTACTCCATTTATGGAGTAAACTTCAAAATAGAGTGAAATATGAAGTTAGGTTGAAGCATTTGTTACTACATATTCACTTTTACTTTATTTTGGAGGAAAAAATGGAGTTGAGTTGGAGATACCCTTAAAACGTTAGAATATTGATGGCGGATAACAAAAAATCCACAACGAAGGAATGTACGATCCCAAAAGATAGTTCATCCAATCATGATACGCAATAGCCATATTCATGGGACCCATGACGCAAACGACAAAAACACAACTTTCATTTTCCTATCAATATTTTAAAATTTTATATACAGTTTCTTTCTTTCTTTGCATAAAATATTTCAAATATTTGATGCCATATCTGAAACTACAATATCATTCTTACATTTATTTCACAATATTGTAAATAGTCCAAATTAGTTGATGAATATTTATATTATTGTAATTATTAGATTTTTTACCATAATAATGTTGTTACTATAAAAGTGACATTGTGTAGTTTGCATTATACAAAAAAGTTAGAATTATGTAATCCAGCAACTAAGATTTAAATTATGAATATGGTAGGAGAGCTCTTAAAAAAAGAGTATATGGTATGATAATCTCGAAAAATTAAATTTATTTAAAGATTTGGAATGGTGACGAACCGGATCGTACTACACTGCCGTGAATAATAACAAAAATCTTTACATATATATTTATTATTATTAGAATCGCATCGTCCGGTATGTTAATCTTCGGAGCTCGAATTCAATTTTATTCTCCATATACATAAGAGCAATCTCAATGTGGGTTTCTAGCTCCGAAATTCTCAATATATATATATATATATATATATATATATATATATATATTAATATTTAATTTTTAGTTCTTAACTCTAGGGAAACCTAACCTAAAAGTCGTTTGCATAAATAGTTTAGCTTGTGTTTTCCATAAAGTTAAAAATTTTACAATTAAATATTAATATAGATACACATATATATATTTTAAGAACTAAACCCGTTATTGGAGGTGTACTAATAAAAGAAATAAAAGGAAAAAATAAAAATAAGCTTTACCGTTTCGTTCGTTTAAAGCAGACGTTGCTAAAGTGTAAGCTTTTTTATTTTAAAAATGAAATCGTTTATTTATTTAATTTAGGTTGCGTTTTGTAATCCAACGTTTGCTTGAAGTAGAACCTCTCTGTCATTTTCTCACTCATACACCCACACTCTCTCTCTCTAGGATTCTTTTCTCTGCAATCAAAGCAAACCTCTCTCTCTCGCTCACTTTCTCTCTTCTAAGCTTCTTAAATCGAATAGACAATGTAACCGTCTCTTCTGCGGATAATGCACCTTCAGTTTTCAGGTAAACTCTGCTTTCTCCTTTTATCTTTCTCTTAAAGTATCCTATGTTGTGTTGTGTGGTAGGTTTAAGATATTTCTCAAATAATCCATATTCCTTGCCTCCAAAAATTTTCCCGAGAAAATTCTCAACTCGTATAACCATTTTCCTAAGAAACTTTTAATTTCGCAAAAAAAAAGTTCAGTCAAATCTAAGCTCTTATCTTCTCAAAAACCTCATTAAATATGTATAAAAACAATTTATTACTCAATTTGTATATACGATTGAAGATACGAATTGATTTCTCTGAATCTTCATCACCGAAGCTTCTTTTGTTCAACAGGCGATGGTCAACCTTACCTATTTTGTTCTTTTATTATTATTATTTCTTTTTTCTTTCTTGCAGAACCGTGTACAAGAGATTGAGTCATTAAAGAGGATTTAATTACACTACTTGGAAAGAAAAAAAAATGAAAGGAGAGTCCTTGGGTTTGATCATTGGGATCTCACTTGGTTTAGTGATTGGTGTGGTCTTAGCTATCTCTGCATTATTCTGCTTTATGTACCATAGAAAGAGATCTCAGATTGCCAACAGTGCCTCCAGAAGAACCGCAGCTCTTCCCATCAGAGAGAATGCTGCTGATTCTTGCAACGTTATGTCTGATTCCACTCTTGGTCCGGACTCACCTGTTAAATCTTCCACCAATGGGAGGTCTCTTTGGCTTGATGGGTTTAGTAAGAAGAGCAATGTGATCTCTGCTTCTGGCATTTTGGAATATCCTTACAGGTTTGTCTCAGGTTCTTGATCAGAGTATCCTTGCAAGGTCTTTTTATGTTTTGTCCATTAACTAATGAGGATAAGATTTCTCTTGTAAGAGTGTTTATTTGGTTCTTATGTTGCGTCTTGATGGATATGATTATATGTTTTGCATTTTTGGTGTTAAATATTGGTTTTGAACATACCTTCTTTGGTGGTTGACTCAGGGATTTGCAGAAAGCAACGTGTAATTTCACGACTTTGATAGGCCAAGGCGCATTTGGACCTGTCTACAAAGCTCAAATGTCCACCGGTGAGACTGTTGCTGTCAAAGTTCTCGCCACTGATTCCAAACAGGGCGAGAAAGAGTTTCAGACAGAGGTAAAGTATATATATGAAAATGGGCTTGATGATTCTGTATGATATTCACAGCTAAACAACTAGTTTGCAAATATAAAGACACTAAAAACTAAAAAGTAACATTAGGAATACTTGAGTATGCTCATACTTTACGGTTATGAGAAATTTCTATTGCTCAATCTTGAAGTTGTTAAACTCGCTCACTTGTCTATATTCTTTTTAAGGTTATGTTATTGGGAAGGTTGCATCACCGTAACCTTGTGAACTTAGTCGGCTATTGTGCAGAGAAAGGCCAACACATGCTTATATATGTCTACATGAGTAAAGGAAGCTTAGCTTCTCACTTGTATAGTAAGCAACTACTTTATACAATATATTAATCAGCTTGTCAGTAAATGAATTCCAATGCAATATCAAATCCTTTCAGCATAGTCACTCACCTCTATTATCTAACATGGTTTGGAATTCATCAACCTGATGAGCTTTCATACAAGTTTGAGACGCACTATAATGCTTGCTTGATACAGGCGAAAAACATGAACCGCTGAGCTGGGATTTGAGAGTATCCATTGCTTTAGACGTGGCACGCGGTCTTGAGTATCTTCATGATGGGGTAAGCTAATTATTTATGCCTGAAACCATTGACCATTCCATTGCGTTTCTTAAGAAACACGACTTGAAAAGCTATACTCAATCTTCCTTTACAGGCTGTTCCTCCTGTAATCCACAGAGATATAAAGTCTTCCAACATTTTGTTAGATCAATCCATGCGAGCTCGGGTAACAATCTTCTTTGTCCCACTTGAGATCTCGTTATCTCAAGTTTTCTCAGTATGAATCTCTTTCTAAAACTTCAGGTTGCTGACTTTGGCCTGTCTAGAGAAGAAATGGTAAACAAACATGCTGCTAACGTCAGAGGAACGTTTGGTTATCTCGATCCCGAGTATATCTCCACAAGAACATTCACCAAGAAAAGTGATGTTTATGGTTTCGGGGTCTTACTTTTCGAGCTTATAGCTGCAAGAAACCCTCAACAAGGTCTAATGGAATATGTTGAGCTGGTAAAATAAAAACTAACAAAACCAAACCTGATCCTTAGTTTCACATTTGTTTCTTTGAAGAGTTTCATTTACAGACAACTTTTGGTTTTAATGAAAAAACAGGCAGCGATGAATGCAGAGGAGAAGGTTGGATGGGAAGAGATTGTGGATTCGAGATTAGATGGAAGATTTGATATACAAGAAGTGAATGAAGTTGCGGCATTTGCATATAAATGTATCTCTCGTGCACCAAGGAAACGTCCCAACATGAGGGATGTTGTTCAGATTTTAGCACGTGTTGTCAAGGTGAGACATTCGAGAAAACGTCAGAAGATGTCTCTCTCGCCTTATCCGTGTCTTCCTACGGTGGAGTCCAGTGGTGAGCAGACCGGGAATAGATCTGTTCGGTCGGAAAATCATAGGAGAGATAATTCCATGGAGAGTATAGTTGAAGAGTAGTGATGTAGTTGTCGAAACAAGAAGTGATGAAGTTTATAAGTAAGACATATCTTTAATTGAGTTTATTTATTTTTAGGAGTGTTTTAGGGTGATTTGTAGATTTTGTGAGCAAGGAATACGCTGATGTTTGATGTTTATTACATTTTGTGTATTAGGGGTATCTATATTTTTTATAACCCTTTAATTTTATTAATCAATGGAAGAAGTAAGATAATCTGCATGGAGGAAGTTTGATACAAAAGTAAAAACATAATTATAATAACAATAGGAACTTTCTAAAGGTGAAGAAGTTTTTGCTAAACAATCTGTTATTTTGTTATCCTCTCTCTCTATCTATTGAAATTTGATACCTTCAAACTTTTGCATCCACCATTTCATGTTGCGAACCCAATTATAACTATCAAAGTAAAGTACCAATTTGTTCAAAACATCTATCGCCCTCTTACAATTTTTATCCAACAAAGTTGTATAGCCATTAACATTGCTTGCAGCTCACTTTCTAGAGCATTCTTAACTTTCCTTATTGTTACTTGTACTGAATCCATGTAACTTTTTTGTGAATCCCTCACTATCCATCTTGTTTTCCCAACAACTTGATCCGATCTAAAAGAACCATCAAGATTTCACTTGACCCATCCAACCATTGACCTTCTCCACCCTTGACCATGAGTCCTTACACAAGTGTTTATAGCATGGTGAATGTGGAAATTTCATTCATTTCAGTTACTTCCTTTTACTCTTTTGCATCCTCTCTTGCATATCACAATATTGTTGTCCAATGAATGTGTTTTTTTTTTTTGAAAAATCAAGATATTTCTGCTTTTCCATAATCTCCAAAGAATCCATATTGGCAACTTTTGAAAATGTGTTAATCTCGTCAATGTGGAGTAGATCAGGCATGCCTCAGTTTTCTCCTCAAATGAAGAAAACCATGACCACACTATTAATGATCACATTAAGAATACCAGATGCTCTCCATATTTCCTTTGCATAATCACATTCAAAAAAATATGAGAATTTGTTTCTTCACCATGACCACACCGTTTACATGTAGTATCATGTGATATGTCTTCGTCTTAAGTTTTCCCCTGTTGCCAAGCTCTTAGATGTTAACATCCATAGAAAGTGTTTCAGGTTTTGTGGCTTTGTTGTTTTCCAGATTCTATATTTTAATTCACTCGTACTAGAAGTAGGCATGATGATATTGATAGTAGTCAAATGAGTAGCAAACCAATACCCGAATTTAACAGTATCAATTTTATCAACGTTGTAGTTTCATCCCATTAAATCTTGTATAGCATCCACACTCAGCTTTATAGAATGACATCGTCCACAATGAACTCTTCTATAGTAGGGGTATCTATATCTTTCTCTTGTGAATACAAAGTCTTTTTTTATTTTCTACTTTCTGGAAGAACTAATTTAGAAGTTTGGCTAAGTGGTTTGATTAAATATTTACTAATAGTCATATATTAAAAAGTTTTGGAAATTGAATATTAAAGAATGAGATTTATTACCATTTTATCATTTATGCTGATTAATGAATGTAAAATCACAAAAGATTTTTTTTTAATTAATATAAAGTGCATGAATTTTTTAAGGGATATAAACTGCATGAAGTTTTATAAGTAGACTAGATTCTGTGTTTTATTTTATTTTTTGTGAAATTTAATTTTTTATATTTTTGTTTTTTTTTTTTGTAATTTTATTTGTAACTAATATTAATTTGATTTAATATAATTTTTTGGTAACTATATTAATATGTCAAGTTGCATAACCATACACATGTGTCATATGCATTTCAGAAATTAATTTTGAACTTTATTCATAAAATTTACAGCATATTATATTTTCTTAGACCATCTCCAATGTATTTTGCTATTTTCACCTCTAAAATAGGGGAACTCTATAATAGAGGAGAGATATGCTCCAATGTATTCCCTTAAAATAGTAATCTCTAAAATATAGAGTGAAAAATAGAGGAATGCTATTTCTTCCTCTATAAATAGAGGAAAAAATAGAGATTTCTATTATAGAGGAAGAAATAGAGGTGGGTTAGAGCAATTTCACCTCTAAATGCTACCATAGAGGTGAAAATACCAATGGATTGAAGATGCTCTTAGTAGTTACTTGATATAATTAGTCAAGAATATTCGTACCTAAAAAGCCGAACCAGAATCAACCCGAAAATCAAAGTCCCATACTTTACTAGACATGACATATATACTTGAACGGTTCTTAAAGTGTTATATCCGAAAATCAATATCAAACCCAACCTGCACCAAAAACCGAACAATTTTTTTTGAATAATTTTTGAAAAAAAATAATTTTTAATATTTGATAGGTTAATTATAAAACCTGAGACATGAAACCAAAGAACTAAATAATAGCTAGAAGAATTAGTTGTAATGTTCTAGAAAGGATAAATACCTTGGATCCCATATGTTGATAAAAGATCTATATGTAAGTGGTAAATATATTAATAGAAGAATTAATGAGAGAATTATATTTGAGTGCATCAATATGATTACTTAGCTTGGTATATGTTATTGGCTGCATCATTTATTTTCTACTTAAATACATCTTTATATAGTAGAAGTTGAAGTAGGTTTTGAAATTTTAGGAGTTAAATTAAAGGTTACAAAAATATATATTAATAATAAATAGTATGTATGATCGTTTTTATAATAATGTGGTGGTTAGTATTTAAATAAAATTAGATACAATTATATAAAAATAATAATAAATGGTTTTTTAAATAAATAGGATAAATAATTGGACATGAAATTGTCAAGCGTAAATTCTTATAAATTATATTTTTATGATTATAATATTCATTTTTGCCGACAAAATTTGTTTTTAAGGATTATAAAAATAATGAATAGTTGAGTGTTAATAAAACATACACAAAAGACTTAGGTGGGGGTATTAGATTTATGAATTGAATTGAATTCAAAGGAATTGAACTTTCCATTAAATATTGATGTTATTCAATCATGGATTTCACCAATTCATAGAAATTCTTATGTTATTGGATTTAGTGAATTTCAAATTCCATCAAATATTTGTGTTATCCAATTTTTAGTTGATTTTGTGATAATTGTATTTCAATGGAATTTAATGGAAAATTTCTTAAATATTGTAAAAAACCAATTTTCTGCCTTTAAGCTAGGATTTGAAGATGATTCATTGTATTTTTTATCTATCAAATGTATATATCAAAATTATTAATCATTATGATATGAGAAATATGAAAACATAATTTTCACTATAAATATACAAATATTTTATTATTTTGGTAAAAATTATAAAATATATTATGTCGTAATTTATTATGTTTTATCCCTAAATGACTACTTATTCACATAATAATATTCGATTTGTTTGACTATTACTATTTTTCATTAGTCAAAATTTTTATTTACTTTTTTTTCTTAAATGATTTTATCTTTTATATAAAATAAAAATGCTTAACTTTTTTCAAATTTTATAAATTTTTCTCAGTGTAAAAATATTAGTTTATAGAATTTAGAGGAATTGATATGATCAAATTTATTTGAATTCTCTTAAAATCCAAAACATCAGAATTAACCAAATGCATTAGAATTATTATTAAATCTTTTAAAATACTTTAAAAGCTATTTAAATGAATTCTTTTAAAATCAGTTCTTTAATCGAATACCACCCCCTTAAATACGCGGGGGGGCGTTAGAACATATTTAACCCAAGGCAGCCCAAGCCCAGAATAAAAACCCATAAGTGAAGTTAATCACGGTCGCGATTCAGAAACGGTGTCGTTCCAAAGCGTTATCCACGTTTTATCAGTCGAACGGATAGGACGAAGAAGAAGAAACTTCACAGCGGAAGTTGCAGAGCAAAGTTGAAAAATGGCGACCATGTCTTCTGCTCTCCAGAGCTCTTTCACTTCTCTTTCAATATCTTCCAACTCCTCCTTCCTCGGCCAGCGTCTCCTTTCCCCGATTCCCCTCTCCGTCGCTTCTCCGGTAACTCCGATTCTCAAATTCTAGTTTTTCCTCTCGCCATTAGCCTTTTATAGAGGTTTTATTCTCTGTAACGACACCGTTTTATACTCCTCTGACATGGTTTTTGGTTTGCCTATTTGGTTTTGCTCCAACATATTGAGTCATAAGAATGCTTTCATGTTGAGTGCAAAGTGTCTGAGTTTTGATAGCTCCTTTACTTACTCTGCTTATCTGTTATGTACTCATTGCAGGTCAAGCTCGCTCAGAACCCATGTCTTGTCTTTGCAAAGGTTAGTAGTAACCACAAGAACCCATGTCTCAATTCTCAACCTTTGTGAAACGAAACTGTTGAATCTCTCATTCCTTGATTGCTTAATATATCACAAGGATTTGCTTGTTCGTTTTGTTTACTTTCAGCTTAAGCGTTGGGAAAGGAAGAAATGCAAACCAAACAGTCTTCCTATTCTGCACAAGATGCATGTCAAGTTTGGAGATACGGTCAAAGTTATATCTGGACGAGACAAGGGTAAGATTGGAGAAGTCACTAAGATCTTTACCCACAACAGCACCATTGTCATCAAAGATGTTAACCTCAAGACCAAACACATGAAGAGCCGTGAAGAGGGTGAGCCTGGCCAGATTGTCAAGGTCTGTCTCTTTCGTTTATTTGCAAAACAGAAACCACAATCACTTTCGTTAAAATGTGTTGTGTGTTTACAGATTGAAGCACCGATCCACAGCTCAAATGTGATGTTGTATTCGAAAGAAAAGGAGGTGGTAAGCAGGGTGGGTCACAAGGTCCTTGAAGATGGACAGAAGGTAAGGTATCTTATCAAAACTGGGGAACTTATCGACACCATTGAGAAGTGGAAGCAACTTAAGGAGGCAAAGGATAAAGAAAACACTCAAGTTGCAGTTGCCTCCGCTTCTTAACATCCTCCACTTCTTTCTTCTTCGTGCACTTTTGTTTTGTAGACTAATGGACCTATCTATGTGATGGATGTATTGAATCCCTTTTTTAAGGAAAAGTGTAAAATCTCTACCACATAAGCCGCCTTTTTGCTTCCTTAAGTAAGTTAAGGTTGATAAAAGTTTTATACTAAAAAAGTTCGAAAAGGGTATGCCGCCAAGTGCAAGGCTGTGTTGTCTTCACGAACACGTTTGTTCAGGACATGAAGATACTAGGTGGATGAAGCATTCACTCTCTGAGAACTTTGAGCTCTTCGTATCTATCCTAAAACATCAACGTTCTGAAGAATACATGGATCTTTTTGAATAGGAGAATCTAAAGCACTAACACCACCGGTGGAGCAAACTGCAAACCAAAGCAATTTTGGATCCATACTTACAAAGAAAAAATCATTCCAAGGACCAATTCAGGAAGAAACTAGTAGAAGCATTCTTCATTAAGTTCATTAGGGCATAGTTACATGATTTTTTTTTTCATGACTTGATAATCACCACTAAAATTGGTTATCAATCAGTGAGTCCCCGGTAGAATACAAAATCAATGACTTAGACTGGCCTGTCGGAAACATGATCATTGTGGCATAGTTACATGATTTTTTCCGAGTATTAAGTCTATTGATTGTTTTCCCCAAATCATGTGTGGCTTCAGTCATATTACTCGAGCTGCATAAAATCCTTAAGCTTCAACACTCGCAAACATTACAGAGGGTTATATCCGAAGCAAGGCATATGTATGTAGTTCAAGCCTTCTACACCGTTAATCTTGATCTTCTTTCGTCGTAACAAAGTGAAAAGAACCAACTATAATATTTACAACTGATGAAAAAACCCAACTATAGTATAGTCCTAAATAAGAGTGTATACATGAGGTAATGTCATATACACACGTATTGAGAATATTTTCACCAACTAGTTACCTTTCAAATAAGTGTATGTAGTGGTTTAAATGCATACTATACTACACAAGGTTATTAGAATAGAACAACTGAAAATGATTTGTAAACAAGTGAAGGGGTGTCGTCTTTCTCACGCAGACGTGCTGTGTAAAGAGAAAAGTGTTTTAAATTGGCCGTGATTGTCACACCCCACCTATCAAATCTTTTTATGGTTACTTTCTCAATTATCTTTTCACTATGGTTATCCAGCTAATTAATCTATATTGTGTTTAAATCTTTTTTTTTTTTGCTTTTATTTGATTAGGTTACTTTCTCATTTATCTCTTCACTATGGTTATTCAGTCAATTATCTCTTCACTATGGTTATTCAGCTTATTAAAATATTTATTAATGATCACCCTATTTTAATTCTTACCATAAATAAAAAATAATTTAGGATACTTTTTTTATAGATATACATGCATTAGATTTAAACATAACTAGAATTTGACCCGCGTAACCACACGGTTTTTGTTTTCACTTTTATATAAATAGATATTTGTTTTACATCATTAGTAACATTAGTCATATATTTAAATGTTTATAAAACTATTACAAACACAATAACTTTATAGTATACATGTTAACATATACTCCATGAAAATCATATTTTAAAATTATTTTATATTTAAATTATATTAAATTTGATTGGTTTTCAAAGTTAGATTCATTTAGCAAAAGCTTAATGTTTATTTAGATGAAATATTATTGTATATATATATATATATAATATTTTTCATTTTATAAAAGTACATGATTTTTTTTTTCATTTTATAAAGTATAATTGAATGTATATTAATCTATAATTATATATTATATAATTCGAAGTTAATTAAATAGTTCATAATTTTTAATTTTGAGATCTTGCTAAAATATTTTCAAAAGATTTGTTATAATTTTTAATATATATTTATATTTAAAATAAAAATATATCAAAAGATATTATAATTAAAGTATGTACAAATATTTTATCATTAGTTTTAATAATATATATTTTATTAAAGTTTTCGAATGATGATCCAAATAAAAAAAATCACACATGAAATGAGTAATGATTTTTATTTTAATAGAATAAATGTTATAAGGAATATTAACTACATTATATAAATTTTTAATTTTTTTATCTAAAAATAAATTAGGTCCAAATTTGTACTTCCGTTGTTTTAAAAGTATTGACGGCGAAAAGTACCGCAGGACTTACCTTGTAAATGGGTTTATTATATATTGTGAGCCTGTTAACATTGTAATTCAGTTCGGCTTTCTCTAGCCCATTATATGTTCAAGTGGAATTCCTTTTATATTTCATTTTCCTGGGAATGACATTCCCTCGTCTTATCATTCATACGACTTCAAAACAAAACAAAACAAAAAAGTCAAGCGGTGGGAGAAAAACATCCGAATCTCAGCCGTTCAGCTAGTAAACATCAACGGTACAAAATCACCGATCCGCGTACTCTATTCTGATTGGTCAGTTACTTATTCTACATAAAAACTAAAAAGGTTCGTTACTTATATCCCACGATTAATCATCGTTACTCCGTCCATAGAAATCTCAAATTTTCGCTTCTTTTTCACCAGAAAAAACTTTCCTTCGTTCTCAAAAAAAATGGCAGGTCGCGGAAAAACTCTCGGATCCGGTGCGGCGAAGAAAGCCACATCGCGGAGCAGCAAGGCTGGGCTTCAATTCCCGGTGGGTCGTATCGCCAGATTCCTCAAAGCCGGTAAATACGCCGAACGTGTCGGAGCTGGTGCTCCGGTTTACCTCGCCGCCGTACTAGAGTATCTAGCCGCCGAGGTGAATATATTCTCTTTCCGTATCGGTTACGTCTCTGTTTTTGGGTGTGATCAATCTAGGGTTCTTATATTTTACGAATATGCCATTCTAATTTGAGGGGTATTTTAGTAATTTATCTGTAATTGTTAACGTTTATGGTTGGGTGTGATAAAGTTTTCATCTTTAGGTAGTTTTCATCTTTTTTTACCATACAGAGTTTTGTGTTTGGTAGGTACTTGAACTGGCTGGGAACGCAGCAAGAGACAACAAGAAGACACGTATAGTCCCTCGTCACATCCAGCTAGCTGTGAGAAACGATGAGGAGCTAAGCAAGCTTCTTGGAGATGTCACCATTGCTAATGGTGGAGTGATGCCCAATATCCACAATCTCCTTCTCCCTAAGAAGTCTGGTCCTTCAAAGACTCAGGAAGATTAGGTCAAGAAACAGAACAATGTGTTTCTCTAACTCTGTTTTCTGTTTTGCTTTCACATCAAATAAACGTGTAGGATAGCTATATAGATCACATGTAGTGCCTATGTTTCTTTTTGTTACTTGTTTTTAGTTTGTATGCATATATCTGAAAGTTTATTACCTAATATAAACTAGTTTTGCTTTCTGCAACAAGAAGCTCTGCCATTATTCATTATTCAAAAGTTGGGTTGTTTTGGTTTCAATTCAAAATGAATAGTGTAATTGATAATTAATGTTACAAAAGTAAACACACAAGGAGTTACTATACTACAGCCAACAAGAATAACTCTGTTTCTAAAACTATAGGCCGAAAATGTCAAGTGTCAGTACCAGCTTTGCTCTTTTGTGATTGTTTATCTGATCATCAGTCACTAGATACCTCAGGTCTCTGCAACTGACGAAATGATCAGAAGCTATCAGCAAAACCGCATAGGATCTACGTCCTAACAACACACACACAAAACCCAAGATTGTATTTTGTTTAGTCTGAATCTGAACTAGACTGATCCATGCGTCTCTCTGTAATAGCTGGAAACAGCTTCTGTTTAAGATCTAACGATGGTGGTTGTCTTGGTGTTTCAGAAGAAGCCGAGGCTGTTGAGCCCTGTTTTCTTGCCATCTTTACTGGTCTTCCTTTTGCTTCTCTGACTTGTTTGCAGATCTTATCCAAGATTATCAAGAAATCGCGTACTATCACAAACAAACGCAACCCTTCATCTTTCCCTGCTTTCCCATGGAAGTAGTCCCCTGTGCTTTTCACCAGAGCCATTATTCTCTTCTCTTCCCTAGAATCGACACAATGCTTCCTTCAGCGTTTTGAATGAAATCTTCAAGTGCTTCACGAAACCCACTTACCTCACCTGAACTCTTCATCTCTGTGTTGACAAAGTCTCGAGCTTTCGACAAAGCGTGGCCCATTTTAAGAACAGTCCCTGTCAAACCATCAGCATCTATGTTTGCTGATTTCTTCACATGTTCAAGCTCACCACTCAGCCCTGAAACTTTTTGAAGTCCAAGGTTGAGGTAATTATCTTCCATATCCTCAGAGGCTTCCTCTGCCATTAGATCCTCTGTTTTGACACTTGAGAAGCTTTGGCTCTCTCTGATAGTACGCGCAGCTCTCCTTCCTTCAGTTCTGATTATCTCTTGTATAACGAATTGGAGGAGTGTTGTTTTCCCATCAGTTCCCTTCACATCTGCTAATTTCAGAAGAGTGTCCAGTTTAAAAGCTTGAGCACCACCCCTAAATGTACCATCGTTCATTCGATTTCCTGTCTTAAGAACCGCCTCTAGGAGCTTCAGGAACAGCCGACTTCCCCTAAGTTCTTGACAAGCAACCTTCCAGAATACACAAAACAAGATGCATTTTAGAACAGAAGAAGCAAGAGGAAGCTTAATATCATCAAGAAGTGGAAAACAGAGAAAGTTTCTTAAGAAAGATGAAAGAAACGCACCTCCAATGTCTGAAACGATTCTTTTACAAAGGCAATTTCTTCATAGAGTGTACACATAAAGAGAAGTGCCTCTAGACGCTTGAAAGCGAAAGGGATGTCAACTATTGCTTTCAGGAATCGTTCAGCTGTTCCCAGCTGAGATATTTCACCACAGTATAATCTAAGCTTTAGTTCTTCTTCTGGTGTTGGTGCCATCTTAATCAGAGTCTGAATGAACTCAACAGGAAGTTCATTTCCTGATTCAACGAGGATTATGTTTAGACAAGACATCGAAGATAAGTTACACTCTTTTTGTTCTACATAGGAAAAAGAAAAAGGTTTACCTTCACGAAGCGCATCACACACTTCTTCAGTAGTCGCATTCAAAGCACGCAAGAGAATCGCTAGATTTTGTCCTTTCTTTGGTTCAAGAATCTGAACAAACTGTGGTGCAGCTTGTCCAGAGGCTCCTTTCTTGTCGTTTTTATTCTTGTCTGCAGCTGCATATCCAAATAAAGACTCTATCATCTCTTCATTGAACCTGAAAAAGCATAAGAAAATAAGTTATGCTTGGTAACTGCGCCAAAGTAATAAACTTCAAGAGGATTTAAAAATCTAACAACTCCAAATCTATGACTTACTGGAAGGACCCTGATCTTATATCATTCCAAACCATTGAATGTTCTGGATTTGCTTGCACTTTATCCCAGAAAAATGGTTTCAGCTTTGTTTTGGGAGCATCATCTGATGGATTTGCTGGTCCAGAAGACGGCCGAGGAGCTTTTGGACCTAGACTCATCGGTGGAGGTGGACGTGGTCCTTTCGGTCCAGGAGGAGGAGGTGGCTTAGGCCCACCAGAACCAGGTGGAGGAGCTGGAGGAGGTGGTCGTGGAGGACCAGCAGAAGATGGTATGGGCGGTGCTGGAGCTGGCGGTTGAAGATGAGAACCCTTATTTGAGAATACCTTAAGAAATTTGGGTGGTTCCGGTGGAAGAGGCTCAACTTTTCCAGAAGGAGGCTTCCCTAAATGTGCAGCAGAAGATGTTCTTCCAGGTGGAGGCCTCAAAGGAGGAAGCCCGTGACTGTTGTTAATATTATTCTTACGCATTCCTTCGTGTGACAACCTTTCGTCTAACGAATCTGAAGTGTCGGAGTTACTTCCATCGAAAGATGACATCTTTCCTTGGTTTGAGTAAATGTTAAAGGATTGATTACCTCCTTTGACAGAGCCACCATAGTTGATGGAGGAACCTGCAAACATAAAAAGCATTTTTAATGCTCAGTATAGTTAAAGAACATTATGTTATAGATTAGAAAGCGGATATGTATAGTTACCAAAAGAGTGATCGCTACTGCTTAAACTGAGAAGAGGACGTTCATCATTTTTCCGGCCTCCTGAACCCTTTCCACAAACCTTGGTGCAACATAAGAAGAGCAATGCAGCAAGCAAAAAAGTAGAAACCGCAGTGGCAACAACCGCGATGATGATTGTTTTCTCATGTTCCTCTTTTCTTTTGGCAGATGAAGAGGGTCCAGAAGTTGAACCGTTTTTCTTGGCAGGAGGAGGAGATGGAGATCTTGATGGTGGAAAAAATGAATTACGCGGAGATGGGGATCTTGATCGAGTAGGTGGACCACGACTACGCTTAGGAGGAGGAGAAATGGAAGGGGAAGGGGAAGGGGAAGGGGAAGGGGAAGGAGAAAGGGAAGTGACAGGTCTAGAAGCTAGGTTTCTCCTGGGACTATCAAGCAGAGATGGTAAGAGCTTGAGATACTTGAGATTATGACCATTCAACTTTCCTTGTTCTTGGATACAACCAAGAAATGTCTGCTTCAGATGGGAATGCTTGAAACCAAATAGCTCCCAACTATCCTTTGATTCTGGAAAACATAAATTGAATACTGAAACAGCTTCCTTCACACAATCTGAATCTTGCCAACAACCCTGAGCCCAAGATGTTCCTACCTGTCAAACAGTGTACAATAGACAAGAGAAACAACTTTAAAACTACATTAACGTAGAGATAGCCAAGTAATAATCTAAGAATGATTGCAAATGGCAAATCCAAACTATTTTGGAAGACTCACACAGTCTAAGCATTCCAAGATGATATTGATCTTCTGGGAACATGAATCAAAACAAAAAAAAAATAATCTTGGAATCTAAAACCTAAACTTTTAGCAAGTAACAGTCTATGACTTACAACCCTCCCTGGCTAAAGTCTACTACAGAACTACAAGATCTTTTAGATTATACATACTAGCTACCAAAAAATAATACTCTCTCCGTTTCTTAATAGATGAAGTTTTGGCTTACTGCACAAAGATTAAGAAATTTACATTTATCTAGAAAGTACTTTTAAAGATATAGTTTTAAAATCATTCAACCAACTATAAAAAAGACTGTAAAATTTTATTGGTTGAACAGTTTCCAATAAAACTAAATTTAACCTTAAAACCTCAAAACATACCTTAAAATTTTAAAACATCATCTATTTTGAAACAACATAAACTTTCTAAAACATCATGTAAAAAGAAACGGAGGGAGTAATAGCGTAGCTAGATATGGAGATTCAGAAATTGAACCTTGAAACTATTTTACAAGAAAGACTCTGGTCCTGTGTTTGGAAAGCGTGGACCTGAACGTGCCGGAATGCAATGGAGGAAAGTCAAAGGATGTTTGCACTTGTTACAGAGAATTTCTAACTTTCATCCACCACATTAGAGGCATGTAATGCTCCACTCTTTCCAAAACAGGCGCAGACCAACGCCAGGCCAACGCACCATTCGGTTTTCAAAAAATTATTCAAAAACAAAACCCCATATCGCTACTGCTCTTGCAGGAGCTTATTATATAGAAAAACTAATGACTGACAAATTTAGAAAACTCTCATCAATCCATCTACTCTCTCACAATCAGCCTAAACCTTTTATTTCCATAATTTAGCTTGTGATTGATTATAATAAGAATCAGAAACTTCATGCTACAGGCCATATAAGATGTCTTCATACAAACTAAAAAACTATGTCAGAAACGAAATGCTCACTGAAAATGTCTAAACGTGTTAAGAATCATATTACATGACTGATACAGATTCGAAAACCATAGACTCTATATAAGCAGGGGAAGTAGTGATCTTACTTCTCTTCTCAGACAATCTAGATTCCTCCAGAGAATATGTATCAAGACCAGAAATGCAAACATCAAGTAAGAAACAGGCAAAACCCTTTTCAACTCTCGCCTTAAAAGTAAACTGTAGAGCTACAAAGTCTCCTAACTTATCCCATCACACAGACAGTTAAAAAAGAAGCAAAAGGGCAATGCTTACAGTTTGTTCATTGACCTTCCTTGTTGAAGGAGCGATGAATAGAGTAAGAAAAGTCTCATCTTTTTCTAAATTATCTTCAAAGGCAATCACCAAGAAGAACCCAGAGATCAGAACCAACCATAAAACTAAACCACCTCGATTCTGATTACCCATTCCTCCTTCTACTCCAAGCATATCTATCACTTCTCATTTCATCAGATGCTTCAAAAAGACCCAAGCTCTTCAATTCGAGCAAGATCGAAACTTTGACCAAAAAAATCAACAACCCTGATCGAAATTCACCAACTTTGGAGCTGACTTGGAGGAGTCGAGACCAATTCAATGAAAAAAAGAGCTTCAGCAATATGAATACACGTTTTGAGAAAATGAGAGACAGCACAAAAGGAGAGGAGAAGAGTTGGTGCTGATGATTGCGCCCAGATCCAATTTGACCCAATAAGAAGAAAATATTTTTTAGTGCGATGGACGTCGGTGCCCAAAATGTTGACCAGAGAGACCACTCAACCTTTTTAAGCCTTCAGTCAAAAAAAAAAAAAGTTGAAACCTTTTTATTTTTTATTTTCTTCTTCCCCGAGGAAAATATTGGCTCTCAAGATTCATACAAAATTGGAAATTCTCATTTTCTTCCCCCAAAGTCCAACGCGTTTATTGGATTAAGAAAATTTACACTACAAGTCACATTTATACTTATTAATTACACCTTAGGTTATTTTCTGTTACTTGTACACTTCCTTTAACTTTTTTTTTTTCATTTTAATTAAGTTTACTAGTTAAAACTAAATTATAGTGAGGTCTTTTCTTCTTTTCTATTTCCTTAATTTATCAAACTGTCTCCACCGTCAAATTAATTATGTCTCATTTCTTCCACCAGGTCCCATCACACAACCTTCGTGGCTCTAACGTCGTGAGACTTTCATGAATTAGAATTCTTGCAATCAAGAATCTGATCCGTCGTCAAAACTACCATAGGAGAGAGAAAGCTCAAGCAACAACAACAAAACTCTCCGTTGCAGAAGTGACTCATGACCTCGAACGCGGATAACCTAACCACGTGACCTTCTTTGCCTGAGTCGCTACACTCGTCGTCACCGTCAAGCTCAAATCAGAGAGAACTCAAGCAAAAATGGTCAAGAGTAGGCATGCGCATTTTACCCGTACCCGAAAACTCGAACCAGAACCGACCCGAAAATACAGGTTTGGGTCCGGGTCCGGGTATATGATGAAGTACCTGATGGGTTCTTTTTCTTTGGACCCGTGGGTCTCGGTTCAGGTCCGGATCCTATCCAAAACCCGATCGGGTACCCGATGTACCAAAAACTTATTACATATATTAAGTATATTAAGATGTTTTTGGTATATTTTTGGTATTTGGGATATTTTTTTAAGTTTTGGGTTCGGGTCTTCAAGGAATAGTTATAAAATTTTATATTTTCTAAAATATAATTCGGGTATTTGGGTAAAAGTTTGGGTATTTTTGGGTTTTCGTTCAGATTTCGGGTAAACTTTTTGGTATTTTTCTGGTCTTTTCAACTTTTTGGGTTTTCGGGTAATTTTTGGATTTTCGGGTCTAGTTCGGGTATTTCATGTCTTTTTTGGATCCTAAGTATCCAAACCCGAAATATACCCAAAAATTATGGATATTTTACGGGTATTAAAATTATAGACCCGAACCGATCCGGACCCGACAAGAACCGACCCGAACCGAAAATTTCTAAGTACCTAATTGAGTCTAAATATTTAGGAACCGAACGACACCCGAGATGAACCGACCCGAACCCGACCCAGGACCTGAATGCCTAAGCCTAGTCAAGACTATCATATTACATGTTTAGTACTTGCGTATCTATTCTATTAAAATAGAAGTCATGACTCATTTCATGTGTGATTTATTTTTATTTGGACCATAATTAAAAAACTTTAATAAAATGTATTTCATTAAAACTAATGATAAAATATTTGTAACTATTTTAATCATAATATCTTTTGATATCTTTTTATTTTAAATCTAATACAATAAAGTTAAGTTTTATCTCTCTTTAGGGCGTTTTAGGACACGTGGCATCTTTTTTCTAACTATTTGTATTGTTTATTTGGGCCAGTCTCACTTAAGCTGTAGCTTTTTATTGGTTTACTTAATTTTCCTTTTGTTTCCGTCATTTATTTGGTCCAACAGAAGGTGAGATCAATAAAATCGTTGGCCCATTTATATTTTACTTTTGAGCTTTTAATAGTTCGTCAAAAATAGGTTAGCAGGCTAAAACTTTTTGTACATTCATCTCTTTCGTGGAGATTCCAAGCTGCCGCTGGATGTTTGTAACCGATGAAGTTAATTTAATACTCCATTCTCCGTCGATTAAGTGATAGAGGTTAATGATGATATTCAATAGTAGAGATCGACAACTTCTTCATCCTTTCAGCTTCTCTCTTTTCTTCTATTTCCTCAAAACATTATATATATATATAGTTGAAGAAGACGGCTTAGCTCATCAGATCGTCTCGCTATTAGAGAGCATGGAAGGATCTCTGGTGCTTGCTTTGGTGCTGGAAGAGGATCGTTCCCGGTCTAGAGCTAACTACCGCTCTCTTTGATTTGTATCATTAGATTCATTACCTGCTAATTTTTGTGTGATGTTTATTTGTTTTTTTTGTCAGAATATTAAAGGAACAGACTACAAGAACCATGAGGAGGAGTTTAACTGGAGCAAGAGTTCCTTATGCTTTGAATTTCTCGATGTTAACAGAAAATCATCATTACATCCACCAGCCCCACTTCAAGATTCACTGATCCGAAGGCTTTAGCTTCAAAAACGTAAGTGGTGTGGTCCACTAAAGCTTGTTTTTCTTATATGATTGGAACTTGGCTTGAACAATGAAAATATCCTTGCTTCTACGAGTACATCAATGTGATTTCAATTTTTTTTTGGCTTCAGGGTACCTCCTTTGCAGGGCCTACGATGGAAGTCGGACGTATATCTTCCTGGTGGGTGGTGGACTTAGGCGAAGTTCACCAGGTCTCCTCCATTACCTCTCTTTCTATCACATCCTCTGTTTTCGTGAAGACACATGCAGTCGAAGAACTTCATAACTGAGTAAAAGACAAGTTAGATCGTTTGTAGTTTGATATCTAAGAACCTAACCAGCTGAGTATTTTGGGATGCAGCTTATGTGCAACTACTACACTTTCAGTCTTTCAGACGATGGGTCAAGAGCATACGCAAGGTCCTGGAAGTTTCAGGTATCTTATCTAAATGTTTAAGCCTAGAATTTATGTCTTATTATGACAAGATGCTCAGGAAGATTATGTGTGTTTTGATGGGTATAAAGGGATCACTGGATGGGAAAACATGGACCGGTTACTTCCGTTGAAAATTACACTGCAATGAAATGGCTTGTTGACTGTCTCCACTACACACGTGTGCCTTTTTTCCTTTTTGTTGTATCTTTGAATCTTGGAAAAACTATTAGACATAATAAAATTTAAATGTTTTTTAGTTCAAAAAGTGTTTCGCAAGAAAACAGACAGAAGAAACGGAACGGTCACACGATCCTCAAAACATACAAGTTACTAGAGCAAAAAGCTTCACTATTAGTTTGACGAGATCAATGAGTGTGTAAGGTGTAAATTATCGAGTGTAAGTTTATTTCGGCTGAAAAAAAAAAGTTTACTCAGAAGTTCAGATCCATAGGTGTCATCGGGTGGACCACGATTAGGAAAACGAAGAAGATTATGATGTGCTTTATATATCTATGGAGATCTCACTGTTGAGCTGGTGAGTTAACTAAGATCTACTGAGACGTTACTGTGATATATGGAACATCATCTTAAATCAACTTAATAACTTGTGTGTTTTATATATTGATACATGAATCTCCTTTCTTTGTGATCAATATCAGATTCTGGTATTTAGAATCTGCCATATTTTGGATTTTCTCTATGCCTTTTCAAAAACTGGTGTTGTTTGTTGCAAAGTGCTGCTGTTTTACTTTACCTACTTTGTTAGTAAGTATGTCTTCACCAAAAGTATCAAAATTCTTAAATTACTCCTGCCAAACATGATAACAACAAAAAGTTGCACGGTAAAAATCGAGTTATACTCTCTCACTTTCGTAAAGTGTGTGCGTATACCTAATCCACGAGTTTTAGTTTCAAACGAGATCAACTTTTGCTTCTGTTTTAAGTTCCAGTATCATGTTTCAATTTCAACTACCACCTACTTGTGCAATAATTTTACATTAAATCCGTCAAAAGCAATTGTACTATCCAACCAAATAGTTTAATAAAAAGAAAGTCAACACACAAACAACCCGAGACAAGAAGACAAACTACAATTCAATAATAAAGAGACCTTGATTAACAGATATCGTATATGGTTTTCCTCTATTCAAACACACACCTCAACATATATAATTCAAAAAAGAACATGAAATAAGAAGACCAACACATAAAAATTGTATAGAACAAATAGTCAATAATCCGCGCGTAGCGCGGACAAACCACTAGTATAAATATATATTAAAAACTGTAACAAATCTTTTGAAAAAGATTTTGGCAAGGTCTCAATATTAAAAATTAGGTAACTATTTAATTAATTTCGTATTATATAAAATATTATTATAGATTAATATACATTTAATTATATTTTATAAAATAAAAAAAAATCCTTTACTTTTATAAAATAAAAAATAAAAATTCTATACTTATATATATTTACAATAATATATCATCTAAATAAATATAAAAATTTGCAAAACAGTAATCTAACTTTGAAATCTGGATCAAAATTTAGTAGATATTAATTATAAAATAATTTTAAAATATGATTTTTCATATATATTTTAATTTATTTAGTAATCAAATTCAAATCAAATAAGATAAAATATAAAATGTAAACTATAAAAGTATTGTGTTTGTAATAGTTATATAAACATTTAAATATATGACTAACGTTATATTTATACTAAAAAGTTATGTCTTATATAATAAAGTTTATCAATAACTTATTATAATTTGGTGTTATATATTATCTAATTTTATAATAATGTTTGAATTTATTATAATATTATTGGTCATGCGGGTTTTCTTTTTATACTCAAGTTATAGTTTATATAATATAATTATCAATAAATTAATATAATTTTCTTTTATATATTATCTAACCTTATAATAATGTTTGTGTGGCTTATACTATTATCACTATAAATTTTTATTTTTAGCAAAATTTATTTAAGAAAATTATAATATAACAATACTATTTACATAACTTTTTGTTTTATTTTTAAATTTAAAATAAATGAAAATTAAATTTCACCTATATGATAGATGAATAAAATTTTGGCATATATATAATAATATATTATCTAAATAAACATAAAAATTTGCTAAACGGTAATTTAACTTTGCAATCCTAATCAGAATTTGGTATAAATTAAATATAAAATAAGTTAAAATATAAATTTTATGTGTATATTATTTTATAATCATATACAAATGTAATAAAATACATATATAATAAGAAATGGATTGAAACATTTGATATTAACATATAAACATAAAATTAACATATATATATATATAGTAAATTATCTAAATAAACATTAAAATTTTGCTAAATGGTAATCTAACTTTGAAACCCAAATCAAAATTTAATATAATTTAAATATAAAATAATTTTAAAATATAATTTTCATGTATATGTTAAAATGTATACTATAAAATTATTGTGTTTGTAATAGTTATATAAACATTTAAATATATGAATAATGTTACTAATAATGTAAAAAAATATCTATGTATATAAAAATGAAACAAAACGCGCGCGGTTGCGCGGGTCAAATTCTAGTCTAAGTTAAAGTTGCTTTTGTCCCAAACTCTCTGATATGCAGATATATCCTATTTAATTGACCTCCAGACTTTCAAATTAAAATTTAGCCCTTGTTGGAGAGCTTTGATGTTTTGGCACATTCGATCCCTAAATTTTTGCGTCATTTCATTTTTGACCCCAAAACTTCTAAATTTGCAAACCATGTGTGATATACAATGAGCAAACAAATGCAAGCTATATGTACACCTAAATAAAATCTAAAATAATTTAAATGAATTCCAACAATGTACTCCTTAAACCATCATATATTTTTGCAATGTACAAATGAAACAATGAACATATGATCTTTTGTGAAACAATTATACATGTGTACAATGAAATATATGTGTATACTGTGACGATATTTGAACGTGCAAATATTAAAAATTGCAAATGTATGTAATAAATTTAAGGTTTAAATGGTAATCATTTCAAGACAACCACAGTGAGGAGGATTGCATTGATATGAACATGTTTTGACAGAGAAGAGGAGGTCATGGCGACGACAACATGGTGTATTATGTGTCCATGTATGACCGTTAATAGATCTAAAATATCATGTATATCTAATTATTTTATGTAAGAGTAAAATAATATATTATAATTTATAATGGTAAAATTCTACTATTTTTTTGAACGGTGGTCTCACGCTCACATTTACATCACTCCACAAATAATTATGTTAACAATATTCACATGCACACAATTTTAATAATATATATGAACACACTTAAAAGTTTACACATGTACAATTGTAATTTTGTACACATGTACAAATATAATGTTGTACACATGTACAAATATAATGTTGTACACATATATGTTGTACAAACTACACCATTTGCAAACCATGATCTAGTTTGTTATCAATTTTGCCTTTTTGATTACGCAGCCGCCAATATATCTATATGTATAAAACTTCACCATCAATTTTGATGGGCTCGTCGGTTCACACAAACAACTGCTATTCTTTTGATTTTCTTTGATGTACATGTGTACACGCAAATATAATGGTGTATACAACCAAATTTAAACATCTACCTCAAAGGTAAATCACAAAAATAGTCAGTGATAAATGACGAACCCATTAAAGTTTATGGAAAAGTTGTAAACATATAGGTGGATTAACCGTTACTTAAATAAAATGTTGAAATAGATAACATAATAGATTATCTAGTTAGCTAATAATTGTACTAGCTCATAATGGTCTTGAACTATTTTCAAAAGAAAACCTTTTATAATTATGAGTCTATCAGTTTTTGGTTTGACTATGTAGTTACCTAATAATTGTAGACGTTTTTGTAATTCTATGTTTATAGTTTTATCAAGCATGAAATATTATATTTGTTTTGAAGATGGTGAATTTCTTGAAATACCACAAATAAATTATGATATGGAACTACAAAATTTTAAATTAACTATGTTGTTAGCTAATAGAAGTAAACTTCTTTAAAAGTTTACTTCTCTTATTTAAAAGTGAAAGAGAAAATAGTTGTAATTGAAAAACATTAAGAATGAATGGTGAAAGACTTTTTGTGTTGTATATGGAGAATGAGTGATGAAAGATTCTCTATGGTCGATATTCTAAAATGAGGGAAAATATTCCTCTTAATTTGTACGTAATGTTTTGTATTGCTATAGAATTGTATTAAGTTGTATTATTCGTTAAATTTATGTTGAAAATCTCTAAAACCTCTACAAAACATGATGTCTTGAATAATAGTGAAATCTGATGCAAGCAAATTACATAAGTTTATTTTTTGAGAAAATTACAAAAAAATTGTTACAACCAATATTTTGGTAAATTGAAACTCAAAAATAAATACATGTAACAATACTGCCAACAAGCAACAACTTCATCCAAAGTATTGTGTATCATTAGGCAAGATCCATAGATACATCACCTCTCATTAGACCAGCCCACCAAATCACAACCTACAGACAAAAGCAAAGAATACAAATAAATAAACATGCGATGTTCCACATAAAATGTAAATCCATCCAATAGAAAAAAATAACTTGTTCATACTTGCTGTTTTATATAGATCTTCTCGCTCTGATTTTTCTTGAATAAGTTTGATAAGAAAGAGTCTTCCAAGCATGACTACCTTGGATTAAAAAAGTGATGGTTTTTGGCGTCATGGCGCTAAACGCCACGAAGTGGTGACTTCATCGCCAGAAGACTCCATTGCCATGCGAAGTACGTGAAACCTTCGCTTTTCCACGCTTTTCTTCGTTTTTTTTTGGTAAAGCACTGAAAACGGCGATTTGTTGTACGTAAGTATAACAAAAAAGTTGATTAAAAATTAGATAATTAACTAAAAAGATTTAGGAAAATATTTAGTGTATCAAAAATATATATTATAGATATGTAGAGGAGGGTATCCACAATCCCACTAAGCTAGGATACAATCCCACTAACCCTACTTCTTCTCTTATATAAATAACCCTACAAACTTTAAGTAAAATCATTAGTTCTCTTATCTCAAACTAACGACAGAAAACTATTTATTAGTAACTCTCTTCTTCTCATTCTTTGTTTAAGTCAGTAGTTTTTTTTTTTAATAAAAGTTCATGATCATCTATTTTTTATATCATAGGCTGATAGCTTCTTCTTATTTCAGTATGTGTGCGTTGTAGTTGTGAACTGTGTGTGATCATGTTTTGTTCATATCATAGCTTTTTCTCCTTAAGTCATTAGATTCTTTTTGTATGAAAGTTTATGATCATGTCTTGTATATACTCAATATTTTTTTCTCATACCATGTTTGTATATGTTGCAGGTGATAATGTCTGACGCTGGAGCTGGAACATCTCAAGGAGGAGGGTCTCAAGGAGAAGGTCAACAAGTGGATCCGGGAAGGAAGTATGGAACCATTGTTAATAACAACGTCAATCATTGGAAGTGTATCTTCTGCTACAAGGTGCTAACTGCTGGAATTTCACGCTTGAAGCAACATCTTGTTGGAGGGTATAAGAATGCAAAGAAGTGTCCAATCTGTCCAGAACATGTCAAAGCTGAGCTGCAGAGCTACATGGTGAAAAGAGCTGAAGAAAGAGCAGCTCTTCAAATGCAGTTTCAACCTGCCTTGCATGAAGATGATATGGAGGACTTGGATGGTGAAGCTGATCAGCCAAAACGAAAGACTATCAAGAGGAAGAACCGTGGACCTCTGGATAAGTTTGTGAAGTCACTGCCTCCAGAAATCTTGAAAGGCAGAAAGGATATGAAGGGAGTCTTTGGAGCTTGTGACAAGGAGCTACGAGAGAAAGTATGTGGAGGCATAGCAAGATGGTTTTATGATGCTGGGATTCCTTTTAATGCTGCCACACACGACAGTTTCAAGGAGATGACTGAGTTGATTGGGCAATATGGTATGGGATTAAAGCCTCCTTCAATGTACGAGCTCCGGTTCAATTTACTTCAGAAGGAAGTAGCAAACGTTGATGCTCAGCTAGTTGGTCACAGAGAGGAGTGGGCAGTGAAAGGATGCTCAATCATGTCTGATGGATGGCGTGATTCAGTGGTGCAGAAAGACATTGTCAACTTCTTGGTTAACTCACCTAAAGGCTCAGTTTTCATCAGATCAAAAGAAGTTTCTGAGGTGGTGAAAGATGCTACAATGTTGTTTAAGTTGCTGGATGATATGGTTGAGGAAGTTGGCGAGAAGAATGTGATACAAGTTGTGACTGACAATGCCTCCAACTATGTGAAAGCTGGGAAGTTGCTTGAAGCTAAACGTTCACATCTTTTTTGGACTCCTTGTGCTGCCCATTGTCTTGATTTGATGCTGGAGGACATTGGAAAAATACATGCTGTGAAGAACGCTATGAAGAAGTGTATGTTTGTCAATGCCTACATCTACTGCCGTGTTCCTCTAGTCAACATGATGAGAAGGTTCACAAACCAAAAGAACTTGCATCGGCCTGCAGTAACTCGATTTGCAACTTCCTTCATCACCATGACTCAGTTTCACCTTCAGCAAGCCAATTTGAAGAAGATGGTGACCTCAGAGGAATGGAACAAATCAAAATGGCCTAAGGAAGCAGGAGCAAGGAAGTTGAAGCAGTATATTCTTCAAGACAGCTTCTAGAGGAACGTAGCTTATGCTCTGAATCTAACTTGTCCCTTGGTGAAAGTGCTGCGAATGGTTGATGGTGAGAAGAAACCAGCAATGGGTTACATCTATGCTGCAATGGATAGGGCAAAAGAAACTATTGCTAAGAGTTTCAAATGGAAGAAGGAGAAGTATGAGAAGGTCTTTGAGATGATAGACAAGCGCTGGGACTGTCAGTTACATCAACCACTTCACGCAGCAGGTTATTTCCTCAATCCAGCTGTTCATTATTCTCATAGTGTTGATGTTTGTTGTGAGGAAGTGGAGACTGGGTTGTACAACTGCATCACAAGGTTGGTTTGAGACAATGTAGTTTAAGACATGATCATGGTTGAGCTTGAAGTTTTTAAGAAAGCAAGTCACTACAAGAAAACATGCTAATTCCGAGGGCCAAAATCGTCAGTATGTCGTCGGAATACGTTTATTCCGACGACATACCGAGGAAATATGTCCTCGGAAAAAACTCCTCGGAATTTCATTTTCCCTCGGAATTCCCTCGGAATATTCTGACGGAATTCCGAGGAACCCTGTCCCTCGGAAAATTCTGAGGAACCCTGTCCCTCGGAAAATTCCGAGGAAATTCCGAGGAACCCTGTCCCTCGGAAAATTCCGAGGAACCATGTCCCTCAGAAAATTCCGAGGAACATGCTCCTCAGAATTTTCCGAGGGACAGTGTTCCTCGGAATATCCCAAAAGAATATTTTTTTAAAAAAAAATTAAATTTTTGAAATTTAAATTCAAAAATATAAAATTAAAATTAAAATTAAAAAACATATTATATAAAATTCAAAGTCATACAAATAAAAATAAAACATTCAGAGTTTTTGAAAAAAAAAACTACGGGTTTTGGGAATTCGGATCTGGCATGCTCGGGAACACCTCGTTCGAGTGCAACCTTCTCATCATCTCCATCATTTGCTCATTCAGCTTCCTTTATGCCTCAAAGCCCGCCTGTTGAGTCGCCATCTGGGTCTCCAACGCAGATATGCGATCATCTTTGTCCTGCAACTGACCCATAAGTACTTCTGGATCAACAAATAGCGGTGATGCAGCAGAAGACGGAACCGACCGGGACCGACGACCCAAACCGAACAAACGGCCCTTCTTCTTTGGAACCGACTGAAATAGATTGTTAATAATTACAAAAATAGTTTTAATATATAAAAATTATATTTTTTTATAAATTGTAATTATACATGATTTATACATATATATATGTATAAAAATTATTAAAAAATTTAAAAATTGTTATTATACATGATTTATATATATATATGTATAAAAAATTATAAATCGTTTATAAATATAGAAAAAGCTTTATAAATATTTTTTAAATTTTTAAAAAACATTTTATTATACATAGTTTATTACTGGAAACTTGAAAAACGTTTTTAAAAATTGAAAAATGTTTTTAAAAATAGAAAAACGTTTTTAAAAATCAAAAAACGTTTTAAAAATACAAAAATAATTCCAAAAAAACTAAAACAACAATCAAAACAACAATCCTAACTTAAACTATCCATTCAATCCTAAACTATCCATCAAACAACCTATAATCCGAAAATCTAATCTCACAAACCCTAAGAAATTGAAAAATACAAGGTTTACATAGATTCTTACATGATTTTAGAGGTGGAGTAGAGATGTGGGGTTAGGTAGTCCGAATCGCCGGCGAGAGTTGAGAGAGATCGGAGAGAAATGAGAGAGATGAGAGAAATGAGAGATGCGGCGGAGAAGAAGAAGAAGAAGGGTTGTGTTTTGTATTTAAGAATTCCGACGGACACGGGGTCGTCGGAATTCCGTCGGAATAATTAACTTAGGGTTCGCGAAAATTTTTACGCGGATTGGTTTTCCCGGGTAAGTAAATTCCGATGGACAATAACTTCCTCGGAATGTCCTCGGAAAATTCCGAGGAAATTCCGAGGAACAAGGGATTGGGGTCTAAAAAATCTTAGTTCCTCGGAATTCCCTCGGAATTTTCTGAGGAAATTCCGAGGGACAAGAGATTGGGGTCTGAAAAATCCATGTTCCTCGGAATTTCCTCGGAAAATTCTGAGGAAAAGGGGTTTGGGGTTTCAAAACCTCGATTTTTTTGGCCGTAATTCATTTTTTATACAAATGTAATGCATACCATTGAGGATTATTTGTATATATGATCATAAACCATGAAAAAACAAAATTTCAAAAATAATTGTAAGTATTCCTTTTAACATTTATTAAAGTGTATAAGTGTTTCTCTTATGTTGTGTGGTTTTCATTCATGCAATCGTAAAATTGTTTGTTATCGTCTAAAACACCAAATTTTAAATTCATAATCTGGTTAAGACACTTAATGAAGGTTATATAAGTGTTAATCAATCCGCAAAACGTTGTTTTCGGTTAAAAACCTCTTGTTCCTCGGAATTTCTGAGGAAATTCTGAGGAAACCCTGAAAATTGTTACCTTCCTCGGAATTTCCTCGGAAAATTCCGAGGAAATTCCGAGGAACAAGGGATTGGGGTCTGAAAAACCTCTGTTCCTCGGAATTTCCTCGGAAAATTCCGAGGAAATTCCGAGGAACAGGGGTTTGGGGTTTCAAAACCTCGATTTTTTTGGCCGTATTTCATTTTTTATACAAATGTAATGCATACCATTGAGGATTCTTTGTATAGATGATCATAAACCATAAAATAACAAAATTTCAAAAATAATTGTAAGTATTCCCTTTAACATTTATTAAAGTGTATAAGTGTTTCTCTTATGTTGTGTGGTTTTCATTCATGCAATCGTAAAATTGTTTGTTATCGTCTAAAACACCAAATTTTAAATTCATAATCTGGTTAAGACTTTTAATGAAGGTTATATACGTGTTAATCAATCCGCAAAACGTTGTTTTCTGTTAAAAACCTCTTGTTCCTCGGAATTTCCTCGGAATTTTCTGAGGAAACCCTGAAAATTGTTACCTTCCTCGGAATTTCCTCAGATAATTCCGAGGAATATGGGTTTTTCAGAACCCAAACCCCTGTTCCTCGGAATTTCCTCGGAATATTCCGAGGAACTGGGTCTTCCTCGGAATTTCCTCGGAAAATTCCGAGGAACTGGGTCTTCCTCGGAATTGCCTCGGAAAATTCCGAGGAAATTCCGAGGAAACCACATTTCTTGCTTTCCTCGGTATTTCCTCGGTTTTTCATCAGAAAATTTCGAGGAACTCAGTTTCCCTCGGTATGTCCCTCAGAATAACGATGTTTTCTTGTAGTGAGTGGGCTATTTGGTCTTCCCATGGCTGTTAGGCAAAGGGAGATGAAATCACCGGGTATGATAAAGTTGTTTTAAGCAGTGCACGTTTGTATTCTTAAACTAAGTACAAAATTATTATTTTTTACAGCTGACTGGTGGTCAACATACGGATCATCAGCTCCAAATCTCATAGATTTTGCAGTCAAGGTGCTAAGTCTTACATGCAGTGCAACGGGGTGTGAAAGAAACTGGGGAGTCTTTCAACTTGTAAGCTTTTTAAAACTTTAAATTTACTCTCGGTTTACATGAACATGTGACTGATATTTGATAAAACACAGCTGCATACCAAGAGAAGGAACAGACTAGCTCAAAGCCGATTGAATGACATGGTGTTTGTCAAGTACAATCGTGCTTTGCAGCGTAGGATGAAGAGAAATGATGCTAAGGATCCAATTCTGTTGGATGAGATAGATGATAGCAATGAATGGCTAATGGGGAAGATGGATGGGAACTCATCCAATGATGAAGATGATGATTTTGTCCATGATGATGAGGACTTGACATGGAGTGTGGTGAGCGAAGCAGTAGGAGCTGAAGAACCAAGCTACATTACTAGAGGAACAACTCCTAAGGACAACAAAGGGAAAGGAATTGCGAGTTCTTCAACTCAGAACAAGCGATATGGTCCATCACCTTCTCACTTGGAATTGGTTGATGAAGATGATGATGATATTAAAGGAGAAGAATGGTTTGGCTACGAGAAAGATTTGGAATATGAAGAGAACGGTTCTGAATCTGACTAGAATTTCATTTGCTTTTGAATTTGGTGTTTTAGCTATTGGTGATTTCAGCTTTGAATTTGGTGTTTTCTTTTGGTATTTTTATTTCATGTTTTGCTATATGAACGTTTAAGTTTTATTTATGAATTTGGTGTTTTTAGTTTCTGTCATATCATTCTTGTTTATCTAATATGTATATAGATGGTTTTCCAGAATATCTTTTGTGTTGCAGGTACATAAAACGATGAGAAAAAGGCGCCATGGCACTAGGCGCTAAACTCCAGCATCCTCGCTTCGTCTCGCTTCACGCCATTTCAAACCAAGATGACTACACCCATTAGAATTGAGCTCACCGCAACCAATGTCTCTGAGCTGTTCAAAACCAAACAATGGAAACATTAAGAAAACAAATATATAGCCAAAAAACAAAGAAACATGCAAATTAGAGATAAGATAATAGTTTATTGGTCTATGTCTGTTTTTTACTCGGCTTCCATATATGATGGAAAGAGATTACACAAGGAAAAAGATTAGTTCATACTTCAATGATTTATTTATCAAATCAAAAGAAAAACTCAAACAAAACCTAGATCTACAAGGAATCAGTGTTGAGATACCTAATCTATAACCCAAAAAAACTCAAATTTCAAGATTCCAAATTGATGAACTAAATTTTTTATTTTAACCACTATTCTAAGCATATGAATCTCTAGGAAGAGGCCAAGTATGGTTTTATCTTCTTACCTTTGTGATGGTCGTTAACCACGTGAACTCATCAGAAGAAGAAGCCCTCTGCACCAGCATTTCAGCCATGCGACCATAATCTACAAACTTTCAACGCATCCCAATTTTCCTGAATGAATATACAAAGAGTTATATCAGTAAGGTCTTGGCCAAGAGAATATATACACATATAGAGATAGTCTACCAGTTAGGTTATCAAAACAAAAGAAGTCAAAGACCACTTCACTTCGCAGTGAGGCCGACCAGAAGCGCAGAGAGATGGACGAGATCAGATGAGCCGTCCGTTCACTGGATTAGAGCTGAAACAAAGAAAAAGCAAAAGGTTACTTAATAGAATAACGACGATGACAAAACAGAAAACAACTACGACAAGTTTAGAAACCACCGGTGTGAAGAAACCATCAGAAAGTGGCGGAAACGGCGTGAAGAAACTGCCCACTCGCGAGAGAGAAAGAGAGAGACAACGACTTCTAGGGTTTCTATTTTTTTTTACCAATTTTCATAGTAAAACTCTATTTATATGTCAGATAACTTTTCCGGTTAAATTAAACTATTTTTATTTAATTTTAATTAATGTATGGTTAGTTTAAATTGTTTTCGGTTACATAGACTTTCAAAGAAGTCTACTTCGGTTATATAGACTTTCAAAGAAATCTGCTATGATATTTTTTGTTTTTTAGTTATTATTTTAATAATTTTAGTGTATGATATTAAAAATCTATTTATTTATTATTTTAATAGTTTTAATATATAATTTCATATTTCTATTTAATCATTAATTTTATTAGACCGTGAAGAAATAATAAATCTTTGTAAGTCTACAATAATATTTTTGTTCTTTATTGTTTTAAATAATTTTAATACATGATATACTAATTTTCTTTCTTTATTTTTAATAGTTATAAAATTATAATATATGATTTTACATTTTTATGCATAAAAAAGTTAAATATTAAAATAATGATTTTTTGAAAACCAATTAAAGTATACCAAAAAGGACGTCTACAGTGAAGTTGACTTTATTATAAGTTTACTATACCCGAAACCACAAATCACAAACCCTAAATTTTTGTTTGATAATCAAAAAATTTCACTTATTGTATCAAATATACAAAATATAAACTACTCAACATTAATATGTAAATTTAAATCAATAAAAATATAAATACAAAATTTTACCCTAAGAATCAACCCTAAAAGACTTCACATGTTACAACATTTTGTTACTAAAGCATAAACATTATCCAACACATGGTTACCAAATCAATATATATTCTTTTATTTTTTCAGTTATATTAAATTTTAATTTATATGCCTCATATTGGTTCTTATATTGATGATTTATTAAAAATTCACAAAAAAATATTTTTATATATTTTTAAAATCAAATTACGATGTAGACAACAAAATAAATCTTCATTGTAGACTTCTTAGGAGGTCTACAAATGTGTAGAATTCTATTTATTAAAGTAGACTTCTGAATAGTAAATTTATCACCTTTTTAGCTTGGTTTTGCATTTGGTTGAATATGTGGTACAACTTTAGGTTTAAAATGAATATTTAGATTATTTTTGGAAATTTGCTTAAAATAATTTAGTCAAAAAAAAAACTTCAAATTAAATAGTTAGAAACTTTAATTCTGAACCCATTGTTTTTGCATAGGACTTTGACCATTAATTATAAATCAGTAATTATGATTTATTAATTCAATGCATGTCTTCAGTTTGTCCAAAAAATTATTTCCATCAATTAATTTAAATTGTAACAGTACATTATTTGCTTAATTTTATGATATTTAACAAAATATTTAATATACTCCCTCCGTTCCTAAAAGATCCATATTCTAACAAAAAATATTGTTTCAAAATATTGTATTTTTTACATTTTTAATGCAGTAATTAATGATAAATTGTAAACTTTTATAAAGTTATTAAATTTCTATTGGCTAAAAGTTATGGAAAATCATAAATTACTGAAAATTATGCATTGATAATTTAAATTTTATATGTTTTATTAATATGCGTAAAAATTCTAAAACGTACATTTTATGAAACAGATAGAGTAATTTTTATTATGCGTAAACGCGTTGGTCTTTACTGTTGTAAATCTCGTGTCTACTAGAGGTTGAACTCGGATAGGAACTAGGTTAGAGAGAGAGAATAGGCGGCTAGGTATAGATAGTGTCTAATGACTTGTTCTTATTGCTTTCTTGTATATCAAATAAGTACAAAGGGGATACATATATATATATATGAGCATATAGCCGACTTGCCCACAACTTATAGTCGATGTGGGACAAGTTTACAAGGCTTAATGTCGGCTGACCTAAGTGGTAAATGGGCTGGCCCAATCTGACATACATATGGGCCGATGGCCTAAGTGTAGGCCAAGTAGATAAGCCCATTTATGTGCATTCCCAAAATCGTCTGGTTTACAACACTCCCCCTGAATGTCATAACCATCTAGAGTTCGCAATGCGTTTGGTATACTGCCTCATTAAAACCTCTCTATGGTAAACCCAAAACCCAATGTGGTAAAAATGGAAGCCATAGATAGGAAAAAGAGTACAACCGCATTACTCCCCCTGAAGTGAACATCACTGAAGGTTCTTCAGTCTTTTCATTTCTATCTCTCCATGATGAGTCACGGATTGTATCATCCCTTCGGTTGAACTATGTATTACCTTTAGGGATAATGGTCGAAACTTCCCTCCATTGGTTAATCTTTATCGACCACATATGCTGGATCATCATCGACCGTATCATTCTTCTTCATCGGCCGGGTTAATCATGTGTGATCAATACTTCTGAATGGTTTGATGAAGTTACTTGGAGCTTTGGCTTGTTTCAATGACCTTCATGAGGTTGCAGTACCTCCATGAGTGAACTCATAAATTGTTTATGATCAAACAAAATTTGCATCTGCAAAACCAATTTTCCCTTCTTTGGGTTGGTTAGTATGGTTAGTGTAAACAACTTTAAACCTTTTGTTCCATGTAAAATAACGAAGTATAAGTTTACCACTACCATTAGTTCCTTAGAACTTTTCATTACATTTCTTCATCATCAGCTATAGTTTAAACTATGCATAGTTGTATGCATGCTGATGGATTATGGTTATGATCATTATATCCATTTGATATAGATCTGGTCATCCATTTTATCAATGGTTAGCTTATATGGTATCTTTGGCTCATGATCAGGCCACTCGTTGTTGAGTCTTATATTTCATGACCTCTTTCTTAACCACGACCATATTGATCCATTTCTTGACCATTATGTGTTATATATGGTCATATGGTCGATTGTAATCGACCTTTATGGTCTGACCATTTTATCGACCGTGCTTTGACCATAACCTTATTAGGTCGGATGGGTCTTTGCATGTATGCACATATATGGTCGTATGATCAACCATTTTGGTTTCCTGATCTTAATACTTTAGTCATATGGTTGTTCATGAGGTTTCCCTGGCCGTAATTAGGTTGGCTCGTAGGGTCCTTGGATAAAATTTCATTTCGGCCATATGGCCGACCGTTTGGTCGGTATGAAGATTTTATTTCTCGACCGCGGCCCTTATGGCCATCATGGTCGGAATAATGCGATTCCACTCAGCCTTCGACCTTACTGGTCTTTATACGAACGTTTAGTTCGACTTAGGTCCCTTGACCATGGCTGTATAACTTAATCCATCGATCATGGCTGTATGTTCAGCCATTCTTATATCGATGGTCTCGACCGCAGCTCTTATAGACTGCTATGGTGGATGTGGATGGAATCATTCTTTATGACCGTTTCATATTTCTTTCAATATGTTCTTAGTTATGGAACAACCATAAGCCATATAGACCAGGATCTGAAAATCCAAATATTGTGATCATAACTTGTCTAAGAATCAATCGATAACTTGTATCATTTTTGGAATCAATCAACTTTCTTTCAAGTTGGTTTGTGAACACAAGGAATTTCATTCTTATAATGAATATATGAACTGATTCTGATGGTTCTTATAGAACTCATTCACTGATTATCATTTGATTGATGACATCATATGCAGCTGCAGCTGTATCAGTTCTCAGATGGCTAAGAAACAAAGCCATTCTTTTGAGAATTTCTTTTCTCATCTTTATGGTACCTTTAGTACCTTTATCCAGTGATTAATATATTGCTTACTACATCATCATTTCTTTCCAGACATTATCATTTCGGATTGTAGTAGCATCCACCACAGATCTTATATCTGTTGTTCCTTGGTCTCTGTGAGTAACCTTGTGTAAGTAGGAACATGCACGTCTTAGACCACGTGACCATGTCCTTTATCTCACGGTTTTCTTTTACTCACACGACCCCATTCACTGGTTTATCGGATGGCGTTCTATGGCCAATACGTCCATCAATTTTCAATAGGTTCTTTAAACCTATAAACCCCACGTTTCTTATGAGTATGAGTACTCTCATGTGGGTTGGTGATCCTCGTTTTATGCTCAAGTGCTACTTTATATGCGCATTCTTATATCCTTGGTATCGATACCCTTTTTTGCGTTCCATTGTATTTCAGACATGACATGGTTGATTGCAACCTTATGACCTTCAATACTTTGGTGTTTGGCGTCCCAAATCACCTTAAGTACCACGGAGTTTGGCGTCCCAAAGTACATTGTATGGTATCCTGTATTGTGGTTGACCATTTTCTATGTCTGGGAATGATTTCCTTTTATGACCTCGGGAAATTTTATGCACCATTTCATTTCCTTCTGAGGTTCCTTTATATTATGGAACATATTGGTTTATCTTGTATAGACTCTGTAGCAACTTGATTGTGTCTCTTCTAGGACAACAATTCATTGGTGCAAGCTGGTATTATTTTCGGGTCAATGTGTCTGGCATCTAGCGCTGCTAGCTTTTATATCATTTGGACGTCTTATATTTATTAGTCCGAGGATCTTTCCAAGACAATGATGGTTGATACCATTCTATTTATGGTTGATACCATTCTATTTACCAGCTTATAACTTTCTCCTTTTGATGTTGGATGGTCGGATTACTTATGCAATCCGTGAACCTGGCCACTTAATCTGATCACCCATATTTGGCTCAAAGTTCCTTAAAATTGTGGGCGAAAGTCATACTCCCATCCAACATATATTCTCATCCTCAATCCTCTGTTGAGGTTCCATCTTAAGTGGCACATAAGTCTGTGGTGGAATACTCAGATTTCCTTAAGATGGTCTATGTCTGGTTTATGACCTTTGATCTGAGATGAGAATATCTATGCTCACTTATATGGCCTGATGCATTTTTAATCTTTAGACATGTAATTTTATGATGTCCTTTAAGCATTAGGCTTGACATGGATGATGTATCATGAAGAGAAAGAGTTTGAGAACTCTAAGCCGTTTATAGCATGATTATATACCATGGTACACGAATTTGTAATATGTTTATGGACTACATGATTTGTCCTCACTCCCCTCATGAACATACTTATAATTTTGTGATGCTTAGGACAATAAAGCCTAATGAGTTTCCCTTGTGTACATGTTCACAACGTGAGATTTTGTGGGATAACTCTTTGTGCCTTTTCTTTCTTTGCATCAAGTTTGGACTCGGATGGCTAATCCGGTCATGCCATTAAGTGTAATTTCATGTGGTATACCAATCTGTTACCATGGCTCTTTGGCTCGTATCATATTGATCCTTAGCATAGTTTAGATCAGAGTATATAGGTATAGTCATTGACCACTTTCTTATAAGGCTTATAATCTGAAAGAAACTGATGTTTCCTTTATAATCTGAAAGGAACTGATGTTTCCTTTGCCCATTGGTTTAATGTGGAAACCATTTATACTGAAGTATATAACTCAATGGGTCTTTCATTTGGGTGAATGCCTTTTGTTATTTTGTGGTCGTATAATATTGACTATCCTTATGTTATTTAATCAATCACTTTATAAAATAAAAAACTTAGAAATATAAAGAGCCTAAACACCAAAACATCACTTTATTCTACTTGGTTTATCATTTCAGTATATCTGAAGTTTCATGATCCGTAGGATCGTCTTTGCTATGATCAATTTCGTGATCCGTGGGATCATCATTATCGTGATCAAAGTCACCCTCATCATCCTGATACATCATATGAGCTTCTGGATTCTTGCCTTTTAGACTCTCTTGATAGAGGTCGACCAGATGCTTAGGGGTTCGGCAATTCTTTGCCCAATGGTTTATCATTCCGCATATGTGGCAAGGTGAAGTCCCAGGATTCTGTATCCTTGAAGATGTCCCAGTGCCTTTGTCTTTACCACGTACATGATTAGACTGGTTTGGACGATCATAAGGGGTAGGACACCCTTTGTTATGGCTACCACGTCCACGTCCTCGCGTTTGACTTCCGCGGCCGCGTCCTCGACCATATGAGGAACTGCGACCCATTTGGTCATAATGGACATGGTTGGCCTCTGTATCATCCTTAGGCTGGGCATGATTTGCCTCTGGGACATGCTTAGTACCTGGGGGTCTAAGCTCACTGTTCTTCAAGAGCAGCTCGTTATTTTGTTCAGCAAGCAATAGACAGTGAATGAGTTCACTATAGGTTTTGAAACGTTTTTTGTCTATATTGTTGCTGAAGCAACATATTGCTTGAAGAAATTGTCTGGAATGTCTTTTCTAAGAGCTGCGTATCAGTTACAATCTCGCCACATAGCCTCAATTGTGAGACTATCCTGAACAAGGCTGAGTTGTACTCGTTCACGGACTTGAAGTCCTGAATCCTAAGGTATATCCACTCATAGGTGGCTGCTGGATGAACAAGAGTTCTCTGATGATCATATCTCATCTTAAATTCTTTCCATAGCTCATATGAATCATTCACTGTGAGGTATTGAGCTTTCAAGCTTTCCTCTATGTGATGTCGGATGTGCATAAGGGCTTTTGAGTTTTCTCTCTTGTTGGCATTGTTATCCTCAATGATACAATGCTCTAGGCCATTGGCTCCAAGAGATATCTCAATATCTAATGCCCATTGCAAGTAATTGTCACTTATGACATTGAGGGGTGCAAAGTCCAAGTTTGTGATGTTTAGCATCTGAAAATAAGTTTCAGATTGCTTAGGTCTTATTATACCACATCTCTTGTCCATTTAAAATCGTAATGAAAATCAGTTTGAAAACCGATTGGACAAGCACACGGTCTGGTTGTACGTCGTGGTACGCTTCATCGACCTATGTGGTTCGTGGTCTATCTGTACGTGCTGGTACGGGTCATCGACCATATGCGATCTAGACGTACTGGGTACGCATCATTGATCGTTGCGGATCAAGGTCTAGCCGTACCTGAGGGTAGGCATCATCGACCTACATGGACCTTGGTCTATCCGCATGGTGCGGGTGATCGACCGTCTGTGGTCGTGGTATGACCGCGGTTCGTGGTTCGTACGGATCACTGCGGGTTCGTACCGTATGGTACGTGACTGGTCGTATCGCATGGTACGTACCGTCCATCGTCCGCGTTCGTGGTCCGTCCGTACCGCATGGTATGTACCATCCGCGGTTCATGGTTTAATCACGGGTCGTGGTTCGTATGGGTCACCGCGGGTTCGTACCGTATGGTACGTGACTGGCCGTGCCGTCTTTCATCCGCGTTCGTGACCCGTTCGTACTGTATGGTACGTACCACTGACCATCCGCGGTTCGTGGTCTAGCATCCTCGACCATGGGTCTAGCATCATCGACCAGTGGGTCTAGCATCATCGACCAATAGGTCTAGCATCATCGACCAATGCATATAATCTTATGCAAAAACAAACTTTTCTTAATCATTCTAGGGTTTTAGGATTTAGATCTTATCTTTTAGAAATTTTGGAAAATTTCCTTTTTTAGATAAGTTTCCTTTTTAGGAAAGTTTCCTTTTCAGGTAAGTTTCCTTTTTAGGAAAGTTTGGGTTTTAGGTAAGTTTGGGTATTTTAGGTAAGTTTCCATTTTAGGAAAGTTTCCTTTTTGGGTAAGTTTCCTTTTTTGGGTAAGTTTCCCTTTTAGTAAGTTTAGGTAATTTTAGGTAAGTTTATATTTTAGGAAAGTTTCCTTTTCTGATTAGGTTTTCCTTTTATGATTAGGTTTTCCATTTTGGTTAGGTTTCCTAAATCGGATTGATTTAGGTTTTCCTTTTTTGGATTAGGGTTTTCCTTTTAGGTTAGGTTTTCCTAAATCGGATTGATTTAGGTTTTTCTTTTAGGTTAGGTTTTCCTAAATCGGATTGATTTAGGTTTTCCTTTTTGGATTAGGGTTTTGGTAGTTTCGATTTTCTAGCAGCCTAACAATGAATCTAGCAACCTAATGGTTCTTATCAATGGCGAAAATCAAAAACCAAACCGTAGCAACCTAAACAACAAATCTAAACAAAATCGATGAACCTCAAGATGGGTTTGATGACATACCTTAATCCTTGTCGATTTTTCTCCTTGGTTTCCTCTTGGGAACCTTAAACAATCAACCAAAGACAAGATACAAAAGATTAGTTCTTAGATCTATATGAAATAATCGATCAAATCTAAGAGAGAGAGAGGTTCGCCGATTTAGGGTTCCGGGTTGGTGTTGAGGTGTGGCGGCTGGTAGGGCTTCTGTCTAGGACTCGAGATGGTTGGGTTTAGAGCAGGATCGTGCTGATAACGTGTTGTAAATCTCGTGTCTACTAGAGGTTGAACTCGGATAGGAACTAGGTTAGAGAGAGAGAGAGTAGGCGGCTAGGTATAGATAGTGTCTAATGACTTGTTCTTATTGCTTTCTTGTATATCAAATAAGTACAAAGGGGATACATATATATATATGAGCATATGGCCGACTTGCCCACAACTTATAGTCGCTGTGGGACAAGTTTACAAGGCTTAATGTCGGCTGACATAAGTGGTAAATGGGCTGGCCCAATGCGACATACATATGAGTCGATGGCCTAAGTGTAGGCCAAGTAGATAAACCCACTTATGTGCATTCCCAAAACCATCTGGTTTACAATATTTACATAGTTTTTCAATACAAGATGAAGAATCAAAATGGCATGGCTCAAAGTAAATAAAGACACATTTCTTTGTGACCCTTGGAGCAATTTCTACGTCAAGAGAACATATTCGTTTATTTACTTTAGCCACGCTAAAGTATTGTCACAACGAAAGGAGAATATTTCCCAACCTTTTTTTCCCTTATCATCATCGTGCATCAAATAATTTTGAGCCCTCAGTTTTTCCATTATCATCGTATAATTACTTTTCTTTAATCTGACTTTGAACCTATCGTGTCAATCCAAGTAAAAGTGATATTTAAACATAGGGTGCTATAGACCTCGGACATATTATCCGGGATTCAGATTTTATCTGAGATTCGTCCCAGATCCGCTCCGAAAATAGGATATCAAGAGTATCCAGATAATAAAATTTAGGATCTGTCCAAACCGAATCCAGATCCAGATATCTTAATTTTTAGGTCCGGATATCCGGATTCGGATCCGTATTTTAAAAATATATTAAATTTTTAATTTTATTAATAATTATATTTGATATATTACTATTTATACATAAAATATTTTTTTAATATTATATTTAAATTTTACTAATATTATATGTCATATATATATTCATAAATTTTGTCTAAATATTTAATTTATGTTTTATTTTTAATTTTTTCTATCTTAAAAATAGTTTTTTTAATTATTTTTACGGATCCGAATCCGGATATCCACGAGTATCACAATATCTAGACAGATATCCGAAGTCCGGATATCCGAAAGACACGGATCTAGATACTAAAGTCACGGATCTGGCGAATCCAGATCCAAATCCAGATATCTTAAAATATTTTGGATATCCGCTCCGTCTCACCCTAGGGTGCTACAAATATACCGTATAAACTTTCCCTCATCAAATCACATTGGTCAGATATATATAGATACGCATTTTTGTTTTTAGTCCATTCGAATATCAAAAAAAAAAGTGTTTGTCCATAGATTGTATCTTCCTTTATATAATAGTTTAGGCCATTCCATAGGATGAAAATATCCTCACATTAATAAAAAAAGAAAACAAGATGGGTCTTTTCATATATTTTGTGTGTTATAACATGCATGTCTCCTGCTAATTAAACACTATAAATAATAACGAGTAAAACATACTTAACAACAAAAAAAACGATATAAAATACGTAAAATATAAAGCGGCTTCTATTTGGTAAAAACTGTATATGTCAAGCTTTCGTTAATATCTTCCTGCTAATTTTATTAAATAAACATTTTTTTTGTTATGAAATAGCAATATCTTATTTTCTCATGTGCGTAAAATTTACTATCCGTCCCTTACTGCTTTTTGTAAGCTTTTTTTGCATCACTTTTATATTAGCTGTATCAAAACTCATACTATAAGAACAAAACCTCTATTCCAAACCCTTCGCACACACACACTTTCCTTTTTCTTATATATATATTCTTCTCATTTTCCTTATTCTCTCATGACGAGTATTAGTGGAAGCCTCAAACTAGAGATCCACACCGGCGACAAGACGCCAGGAAAGTGGAGCGTACCGCTCAGCGAGGAAGTTTTCCGGAGGTTCTTAAGCGGTGGAGGAGGCTCGGACAAGGCTGTGTTCAGCGAGGGATCTATCTTCAGCCCGTTCTTGTTCAGGAAGTACTTTGATCCGTCAGATGCGTTTCCATTGTGGGAATTTGAGGCAGATGTTTTGGTAGCAAGCCTCAGGAGCGTAGGGCAGTGTAGAGTAGATTGGTCTCAGACCGATCATGCTTATGTCCTTAAATCTGACCTCCCCGGTATATACTTCCTACACTTCTCTTATTTATTTTTCTTGTTTTAGCTTTATCAAGTGAAATTGACATTTTATGTTTTATACATATATATATTTGTTCTTTAGGGTTTCAAGAAAATCTGATTAATCTTAGAAATAATTCAAATGATAACATTATGTAATCTTTTTTATTTATTTCAGAAGTGTCTTAAATCTTTATGCATCAGTAAAAGTTAAACATTCGTTAGGAAAATGAAATCCGATTTTGAGACTGTTATATTATGGGTTTAAAGAATTATAAAAAAATTCATTTACATAATAATATACAAACCATAAACAGGTATTTGTCTGAATCGTTTTTATGTTCTATTTGCTTCATTCAAGTTTAATTTGCGTTGTTCACAACACTTTTTTTGAAGCTTATCTGATTAATTATTTTTTGGTAATTGGCTATTAGAGGTGGGGAAAAGTAACGTGCAGGTGTACGTGGATATTAATGGAAAAGTGATGGAGATTAGTGGCCAATGGAACATCAACAAGAAAAAAGGCGACCAACGGCGACTGGAGAAGCGGCAAGTGGTGGGAATACGGCTATGTCCGCCGTCTCGAGCTTCCCCGTGACGCTGACCCCCTAAACTCCGAAGCTTTTCTCTCCAACAAAGACGACCACTACTCTTTCTTAGAGATCAAGATCCCCAAGATTAGCTCTAAGAACAAGTTATAATCTGATGTGTAGTCCTTGGCCCTTGATGAGTATATTAAGTTTTAGGTTTTTCTTAATCATGGAATGATATGTAATACTTTTCTGTTGTGAACACACAAAGATTACGAGTGCTATAGTACATGCGTATATAATATTTTTGATTGGAAAGTCGTATATTTTACAGAGACTGTTGATTATATAAACAAATCATTTACCGGAATTACACACGTTAGTGGAGTTTTTTTTTTTTATACAGGAAAAATGCACTAGACTATGATTTATTTCTTTATAGAATTTTATAATTATTTTTTTGATATTAACAATATTTTGTTAAGAAATACTTTAAGATAATCTAAAAAAAATTGTCACCAAAATAGTTTTCAAAGAGAAAAATGACCAAAGTACATTTAAAGAGTATATATATATATATATCTTTTGAATTAATTAATATAGACTTAGGGTTTAAAATTATGGAGTGGAGTTTTGGAGGTGCGGTTTAAAATTAAAAAGTTTTTTTTAATATTAAAATTTTCAAAATAAAAAAGTCTATTTTAGTCATTTTTGAATTTTATTTTTGTGACAAAAACTTTAAAAATCCACTTGAGAGATTTGCCAAATTGTATTTTCAAATTTATTTTAGGTGAATATATTAAATACATTTGAATTATATTTTTCTTATATGGGCTTTAAATCAAACACCTAATTTTGTTGCCTAAACAAATATAGGTGGTCTTTAGTGGCCCATATATATAATTGATAAAAATGTCACATATATTATCACTATTTCATCCACTCATAAAATGAAAATAGTTTTTTTTATTTGAATAACCAGGAGGGTGTCTGGGCCTTCGGCCCAAATAATTCCCCTAGGTCCGGGACCAGCCGGCGCTAATATCATTTCTAGCGTAAAACATCCCTTCCAGTACGAGTAGAACCCGGATAGCGGTGGTTGCAGCTGCAACTCCTTTACCAACCGGACTACCTTATCCTGGTAAAAAATAGTTACTTGTATTAACTATTGTTTCTGAATGAAAATCTTAATCTCTGTAAAAAAAATACAAGTAAGTTAACATTATTTATTTTCTTATATCAGAGGATCTTTACGTGTTATAATAATGGTGAAATCTCCTTTTTTTCATTTATTATTTCACGTGTCATTCATAATAAAACTAGTTTAATTGTGAAACTAAACAGCTTAAAACACGCAAAAGAAAAGGCACAAAGTTTTATTTTCGCAGATTCTTAACAAATATTGAGACACTAGACATCGATCTGGTGTAAGCAAATATGCTAAGATAAAGTTCATCAATCACATTATGCAGAGGAGCTAGGACCCATTTTTAATAGGTAGAAATAGAATAATAGTCAGTGACCAACGTAACCAAATTGACGCAAACATACATTTCTCTTTTGGTTAGACAACATTAATGTATTATCATTGGATTCTAACTTATAGTTTCAAAATGTTATTTGTAAATTTTTAGTTACACGTCGTAGACTTTACCTTTTTTCATCATCAATAAAAGCAATTCCGTGATATATTGAATCCCTTGTTTCCTCAAAATTGTAACTACATATAAATATTCATCGGCATTTTTCATTCTCGGTTGAACATAAAACAAAATCCAAACGAATTATTGTCTCATATCAACATCTATACTAGTTACAGTTCAGGAAAAAAAAAACTGTACTCGCTAGTAGCTACTTGTAGAGGTATTATATGTACGTATTTTTATTTACAAAAATGATACTGTAATTCATTTTCAATTAGTATTGAATGTCAATTTTATTATAATTTTTAATAATTATTATTATTAATAATAACATGTACCCCGAATATATTTTCTTTTTTGATAACCCAGTATCCGACCACAAAGCGTGATCGACTAGTCCACCGGGCCTAAGCCCATGCCATGACATGATTTTTAAGCGTCCACTTAAGGGCCCCTGGTTACGCTAAGTGGTCTGGAGCGCCACACCAACTCCGCAGGTAAATTATGTGGTGGCCGGGATTCGAAGTCGGGTGGCGGGCACCTCAGCCGAGGTTCCTTTACCACCAGGCTACGAAGCCCGGTTAATATATTTTCCCCTTATACAAATTGACACAAGGATCGAAGATCATCGAATCTAAATCAAATTATGCAGTGTTAAGACTTATGGAGAATGACGACAAATTCTAAATCACTTTTTATATAAATTACAAAACTCTAAATTCCGTAAGATTAAAAAAAAAAAACTAGATCAATCCATCTCAGCTCTGAACAACCTTTTCATGATACATTTTCACTATATTAACATTTGCCTCTTGCATCATTAGTTCCCAAAGCAATGACCAGATTAAATCTTTGTACTATATAATCGATGGGTGAGGTCGATTTACGGATTGGGTGAAATAAAAGTAATTATTATGGTCGAGTGGTACAGAAAAAAAAATCGAACGTGGACCACTTATGTATTTTAACCTATGGTTTAGAAACAGAAAATTAAGTATGACACATGTCCACTGATGTTCCTAAAAATAGGTTTAGATAATGATTACCATACATTTAAATTTATTATCTGTCAAAAGAATGAGACTGAAATGTCCATAATGCATTCAAGTTTTTGGAGATCGCAAAACTCTTTCTTCGATTTTGAAATGGTTAGAATGGAACTCAAAAACTAGTTTGTTACTTTGTTTTTTCTTAATGGTTTTTAATTTATAGTTTGTTAGTGGGACAAGTTAAGTATATAACGGAACAGTACTAGACTATTTTTTTAACCGACGAAGTAGGTCTTAGTTTGATGTGAGAAAATGACTTTAGACTAAAACTTTGCAGCTTTCGACCATAAATTGAAAATGGATTTGGCAACAACCTTTTCTTCATGTGAAATATTTGGTGCACCACGGATGTGCCAGCCCAGTTGGTTTAAGCGCAGACGTTGGTGCTGTTGTGCTCCTGGGTTCGATCCACTGTGGGATGAGTGTTTTACGCCAAAAATGATATTAACAAAGGAGCCTGAGAGATTATTTGGGCCTTAGGCCCAAACACCAGAAGACAACTGTGAACATATTACATGTTATATTTTTGGATCTAGGAAGATTAGGATTTCGACCAGAACTTTCTAATCATTCAAAAAAGTTATATTGTATTTAATATTTTTATATGTGAGAAATTTCAGATGATGGATTTTAGATTTTGGAGACTTCTTGTAGGCTATAGATTGGATCTATTTTATATATATATATATATATATATATATAACTGGGTCTCCTGTTTATATAAATTCTTAAACTAGTATGTTGCAAATAGTAGATCGTTAATCATTGTCTTATCATGTTATACATGGTTTATTTTAGATTCTGAAGAGAATATAATTTGATTCAGTTAGATAAGTGGGAGTAAAAAACCATGGCTTAACGCTGAAGTCTCCACTGAACTAGTTAACGTTTTAATAAAGTTGCAAAGGGAAAAGGAAAAAAAAATACTTGGCACCCGATTGACGCAATGGAAATACTAATATATATATATGTATGTTTGGTCATGAGATAAAAACTATGTTTACGACGTGGAAACTATAATTATAATTCTTATAAGAAATTAGTTACTTTTGGAAAATATCATCTAATACCTAAGTTCAATCAGTTATAGAATAAATCTGCATTTTTAGGCTTTTTCTTGTTTTGAAAACGCCTTGTTTAGTTGGTCACACAATAATCCAAAAGTTGATGAAAACTATTTATATTTTAAAACCAAAAATACTTGTAGAATTATTTATATTAGTATAAAATAGAGGGAGTACATAACTTTCAGTCACAACTGTATTAGATTTTAAATAGTTGTAAGGGGTTGAGCGTACGCTTCTAATATCATTAATTTCGCTTTAATAAAGAAATAAAATTTGAAGACAAGGATCAAAAATCGGTTTGGGAGTTCATATAACTCGTCTTTTAAAACTTAGCTGTATCTTATTAATCAGTCGAAAATCCAAAGGAGACCACTTCGTCGAACAAGAAAATTTAAAATACAAGCTACATGCAGACCACAAATCATTAAAAAATAATAATTACGAAATGCAATTTGTAATCATATATTATACCAGTTAGCAAAATCTGAGTTCTAGACATGTTCAGCTTGATATTCGAAGGCACGATTTTTACAAAACCCATTGTCTAATACATTTTATAATAATACTTAATCCTAATTAATTTATATGATACAGTGTGACTATTTCAGATTTGGCATGATCCTTGCATCACCCTATTAATCACCTTTTGCATAAAGTAGAATGTGCTTTGTCCAAATATGAATTATATCTTAATATATGCACAAAGTTAAAAACCCATCTCAGTAATCAATGTTTTATTTACATAATGGCTTAATATATATAAAAAAAGTGAACTAAAAAGCTTGCAAGATTAAGGAAAAACAAGATTAAAGAAATAACATTTCTTCTCTTTTTTTTTTTTGGTATTCCATGATCCGATTTAGGAATACCATTAGAGTGCATAAAGTTGAAAAATGATTAGTGCGGCTCGAATGCACTAAAACGTCTCTTCTTTTGTTGTCGACACACTAAAATGTCTCTGTCCCCATTCACTAACCTAACAAAAACTGACATATTTAATTTGAATCTGAAGTTTATATTAATATGATGTTATCTCACAATCATTTTAATTAACTGCATAATAAACGTGAATGTCCCAAACCATATCAACGACGATAAGTTCAGCTGGCAAATGAGCTCGTTGCTCGGGCCATTAGAGCTTACATAAGAACTTTTTTTGGACAGCTCGTCAGGGTAGGAGACAGAATCTAAGAATTACACGACAACAGACAATTTTTCACTCGGACAATATTAGCCCATACCTTTTCAAACCAGAAACGTGACTCCTTGTTGCAATCTTTGGAGTGATGTTAAGGGTAATTTCGGTAAGGTAAAATATCCACTTTTTCTGAAAGGAATCTTTTCTCTAAATATGTTGACGTATCACATTTTACCGACACGTTATTGCTAGTTTTTTTAACAACCGACACGTTATTGCTAGTTTTTTTTTGTTAATCTTTATCTGCTTATTTAATTTCCTATTTTAAATCTGTGAGATTACCGATGCAGCATATGGTAAGATAGTTTAATCTTTGTTTTAAAACAAAACGATCCCATCTTAAAATATGAGCCATTATCAAACTCTCAACTTTTTAATTTTCTTTATTAGACATCAAAATAACTATTCCCACCGTTTCGTACAAAATATCAATTTGAAATTTTATACAAATTAAAAATAATTGAAATATATTCATGCTCTCATTAGTTAAATTTATTTGACTTATTAGTATTTGAGATAAATAACCTTTTTAATAAAATTAATACTAAGCTTATACTAGTAAATATAAATTATAATGAAATACAAAAATAATATTTTTGTGATAAAAGCTGTTAAAACGATACTCTTTATGAAATAGTGGAATAAGTAATAACTAGATTTTCTTTGTTACTAAACTAATGATTGTTTTATATAAAAAAATTGATGAGATTATTTATATTTTTTTAACATATTCATAATTAAAAATAATTTTTAAATTTATAACTAAAATTAATTTTTAGTATCTTAAATGAATTAAAACAATTAAATTTTCGAATAGAATATTTTGTAAATATCACTTAAATTAAATGTTAGCTATATTTTTATGTACTCATTTTTAGATAATATATTATTGTAAATTTAAAATAAATAAATAGATAATATATAGTTGTAGATATAAAATTTTAACATATATTCACAATGTTATTTAATTTTATATTAATATTACATAATTTTAAAATTTTACTCTTTTTAAATGAATAATATTTTAATATTTTTAAATGGTGAATACTATTTTATTTATTTATTTAAATGAAATTATTTTTGTAAATATGCTAATTTACTAATTTAATATTATTTTCATACTTAATTCATAGATTACTTTTATTTTAATATAATATAGAAAACAATTATAAAATATCATATAATTTTTTTTTATAATTTTTTTAAAAATTAATTATAATAATATTATATAATTAATTACGAAATTTTTAATTTATTAATTAAAAATATTTAAAAAAATTAGTAAGATTCTTAACAGATTTTTAATTTATTATCATTATAATTCTTAATATTTTTAGAAACCTTATATTTTTAATATATTAATGTAAATAATTAAATAAATGTAATTATAGAAATGGATCTATTATGACTTTTTATGGTAGATAAAATTGTACTTCTCTTTTAATAGAGAAGATTTTATTTAACATATTATCTTATGATTTAGAAATATGATGGTTTTAAAACTAAACATAAATGATTATTTAAAATAATTTCCAAAAATCTAATTTAAATATTTTCTTATTAACGTCTTTACCATGGTAATTTCCAAAATCTAATATAAATGTTTTCTATTAACGCTTTACCATTTTTATGAATATAATCTTATCCTTTTTTTTTTGTAAAATACATGTTTACATAAGTTTTTAAAAATGCCTGAGTAGAAAACGTGTTTAAACAATTTTGTAGACAAAGTTTTTATCTGAATTTTTTTTTTATCAACGATTCATTTTATAATTTACAAGATATTACATAAATGAATATTTTGCAAAATCTTGCTTATAACATTTTAAAAAGTCAGGAATCTGGTTTAAACTTTAAAAAATGTCTTTAAATTCTAATTTTTGATAATGTTCAGGATTAATTTTAAAGTCATAATTAAGTCCACTGACCCTCCACTGCATCCTAAAAATTCCTACCATTTTCACACATCTTTTCTCTAATTTCTTTGCTGCTTAACAAAGCAACGGCTGTGATTACATTACCTCGGTGACTTCAGATCCAATCAACGGCCCCACGTCCACCTCTTCTCATCTCTCACTTCTTTGAACATTCAAACAACAAATATAGAAAACAAGCAGCAGGAAGACGAGAGAGGAACAAAACTGAAACGTGCCTCCATTTCCAAACCCCAAATCCTTTTTAGTACAAAGGCCTCTTAAATGCTAAAGGTACCTCCTTTTAATATCTTCATCTTCTTCTTCCACTCTCACAAATCTATGCTTGTTTTGTTTCTTTCTCTGAAATCCACATTCATTCTTCAAGATCAGTGGGTTTCTTTATTTTTTATTCTCCTCTCTTAAAGTCTCAATCTTTATGGTTTTTCTCTTATGAAAAATGTTCTGTTTTTTTTGTTCGTTCAAATCAATGTTCACGGGGTTCCTGTCTTTTTCCCCATATTTAATCTTTTACTCAATTTATCATCTTTCTTTATTTCTAAAGATCTCTACCGTTTTTTGCAGGTTTGAAGTGATTAAGTAACAAGAGGAGAACAGTTTTTTTTCTTACTTGTTATGGTGGGGGCGATGGCAACCAATGGAAGAATCCGGTCAGCTTTTCCGGTGGCAAATGGGTCAAAAGATCTAACGCCGGACACTGCTCCGGCGAGCACGGCGGGATCTGAATATGGTCCGGTTGAGTTCTCAAGAGAAGACGTTGAAGCTCTTCTTAATGAGAGAATCAAGTACAAAAGCAAGTTCAACTACAAGGTTTCTACCTTTTTGCACCCTCATTATTTTTTTTTTTTCTGAATCTAAATTTCTTTCTGTGTAATTTAAGGTAAAAATGAATCTATTATGTTGTGTGGTGTTGAATAAGCTTTATCAATTAGGGTTCTTTTTAACAAAGAGTTTAAGTTGTTAAATTTTGAGTTAAGTAGCTTTACTGGCTTTTTTGGTTGGATCCATTGGCTTTCTTTTGAGTATTTGATTGTTAGAAGACATTGAAGACTTTGTTTCAGTTTGCTTACTTGTTTTTCTTGTTGGATCTGTTTGTTTTTGAAGAAGATTTTGAATGTTAGAAGACAATTTGTGGGACCAAAATAGTTTTTGTCTGTTTGAGAAGTATTAAAGACTTTTGTCTATGTGTATTGACCTTTTTGGTCTGAGTTAGTTAGCTTGAATTTTGAATCTTGGCGGTTGATTTTTGCAGGAGAGATGTGAGAATATGATGGAGTATATAAAAAGACTTAGACTTTGCATTAGATGGTTTCAAGAACTTGAGCTGGATTATGCTTTTGAGCAAGAGAAGTTGAAGAATGCTTTGCAATTGAATGAGAAGCATTGTGCTGATATGGGTGAGTTTAGTTGTTGAACATTTTCTCGTTTAAAAGATTTGGGATTTAAACTTTTTATTATTGCAATATGATGACAGAGGCTAGCTTGAGAAACAAAGAAGAGGAGTTGAATATGATAATTGAGGAACTGAGGAAGAACTTTGAGTCTGCTCAGATTCAACTAGCCAAGGAACAGACAGAGAAGCTGGTAAGAAGCAGCTAGTTTCTAGTTAAAAAATACATGTGTCTAGCATACATATTTGTGGGTTTTCATTCGATATGTTGTGCTGTAGGCGGCAAATGATTCTCTTGGAAAAGAGAAAGAAGCAAGACTTGCTCTTGAAAAGGCACAAGCTGGTCTCACGGAAGAGCTTGGAAAAGCACAAGGAGAGCTTCAAACAGCTAATCAAAGGGTGAGGAAACTCAAAAAAAAAAAAGAATCTGAAAATGTTAAAATTGCTGGCGTACCTAATCTTGACTGAGTTTTTGTGGGTTTTGTTCAGATACAATCAGTAAATGACATGTACAAACTGTTGCAAGAGTATAACTCAAGCTTGCAGCTGTACAACAGCAAACTACAAGGTGATCTTGATGAAGCTCATGAAACTATAAAACGCGGTGAGAAAGAAAGGACTGCCATTGTTGAAAATATTGGCAACTTGAAGGGTCAATTCTCAGCATTGCAGGATCAGCTTGCTGCTTCTAAGGTGATTGATACTCTAATGCTATTAAATGGTATGTAGTCATCAGAAAATGATTGGTTGTCTTGTTTTGGTTTTAGGCCTCTCAAGATGATATCATGAAGCAGAAAGCTGAATTGTTAAACGAAGTTGCGAGTCTCAAGGTCGAGCTTCAGCAGGCTAAAGATGAACGTGATCACCATTTAACAGAATTAAAAACTTTACAAACCGAGGCAACCAAGTACAATGACTTCAAAGACACCATAACCGAGCTAGAGGTCTCCTATTCTTTTTAATAATTTCTTGCAATAATCTACTGCAGATTATTTTTATTAAGATGAATGTAAACTTTTTGGTCCAGGCCACATGTTCTTCCCAGAGTAACCAGATACGAGAGCTGCAGGATCAACTAGTATCTTCTGATAGGCAACTGCAGGTTTCATCACATTTGAAATGACTATATTAGATTTTACAAGTTGTAAGTTTTTGATACCATTCTTGATTGTCTATGGGTTTAGATGTCTGATCTAACTACATTTGAGAAAATAAATGAGTTTGAAGACCAGAAGCAAACCATTATTGATCTGAAAAGTCGTGTAGAAGAAGCAGAGCTTAAACTCGTTGAAGGAGAAAAGCTAAGGAAGAAGTTGCACAATACTATTCTTGTATGATCCACTTAACTTAACCTCAGCGACTTCTTTTTTTCTTCTCTTTGTGTAAGCTTGCATAATCACATTGTTTTCTTTCTAATCTTGCAGGAACTGAAAGGAAACATACGTGTGTTCTGTAGAGTTAGACCACTATTGCCAGGAGAGAATAATGGTGATGAGGGAAAAACCATTTCCTACCCAGCATCTCTAGAACTACTTGGTCGTGGTATTGACTTGCTGCAAAATGGTATGAAACTAAAACACCTCTGCACCCCGCCCCGCCAACTTGGAAGTGACACAGTTTCTTAACATCTTTTCTTGTGTGTTTTTCAATGGACAGCGCAAAAGCATTCTTTTACATTTGATAAGGTCTTTGTGCCTAATACATCACAAGAAGAAGTGTTTATAGAGATTTCTCAACTTGTTCAAAGTGCTCTTGATGGTTACAAGGTGTGCATCTTTGCATATGGACAAACCGGTTCAGGCAAGACTTACACAATGATGGGTAAGCCAGGGAACGTCGAGGAGAAAGGACTGATTCCTCGTTGTTTGGAGCAAATATTTGAAACGAGGCAGTCTCTTAGATCTCAAGGTTGGAAGTACGAATTGCAGGTAACTTTTGTTATCAAGATACATCCTTGTGGTTAGAATCGATATGTAACGTCCTTAGTATTGTATCATATGTGTATAGGTTTCTATGTTGGAAATATACAATGAAACAATCAGAGACCTCTTGTCTACTAATAAAGAAGCAGTGAGAACGGAGAATGGTGTTTCTCCACAGAAACATGCTATTAAACATGATGCTCACGGGAACACACATGTTGCTGAGCTTACTATATTGGATGTTAAAAGCTCCAGAGAGGTTTCATTCCTCTTAGACCACGCTGCTCGTAACAGGTGAACAGCTAAAAGTAAAACCCATTAACAGATTGGTTATGGTTTTCTAAAAGTTATTTTCTTTTCTTGTTTAGATCGGTAGGGAAGACTCAGATGAATGAGCAATCTTCAAGAAGCCATTTTGTTTTCACACTAAGAATCTCTGGTGTCAATGAGGTACTTATTAACCGGGTTTTTGTTTTCTGATAGAGCTTGATTTCTGTTTTGTCTGATAAACCAAACTGTTTTTTTTTGTTCTTGTTGCAGAGCACTGAGCAACAAGTACAAGGGGTCTTGAACCTGATTGATCTTGCAGGGAGTGAGCGTTTATCAAAGAGTGGATCAACAGGAGACAGACTTAAAGAAACTCAAGTAAGTTCTTTCCAAAATATAGAACAGATTATGTTTTTTTCCTGCAGTTTTAGATCATAAGACATTCTTTCTTTCTATCTATCTTTAGGCAATCAACAAAAGCTTGTCGTCTCTTGGGGATGTCATTTTCGCCTTAGGAAAAAAGGAAGATCATGTTCCATTCAGAAACTCCAAGCTGACTTATCTTCTTCAGGTACTTACTACTTCACAATTCAAAACACAGAGATTATCAAAAGGTTTTGTTTCTAAAAGTGTGTCTCATGATGAAACTAATGTTTCATTTATAATTTTCAGCCTTGCTTAGGAGGTGATTCAAAGACACTAATGTTTGTGAACATTGCTCCGGAATCTTCTTCAATGGGTGAGTCTCTCTGCTCGCTTAGATTCGCAGCGAGAGTGAATGCTTGTGAGATTGGAACTCCACGAAGGCAGACTAACATCAAACAACTGGATCGTTTGAGCCTTGGATGAGGAGACAAAGAGAGGGATGAAACTTGAGCTTTGAAAGCAGAAGCTGAAACATCATTTACTAAGTTAATTATATGAATGTTTTGTACTTAAAATATGGTCAGAAGACTTGATCAATGATGGGATGAGTTCTAACGGGAAACACACAAAGACCTTTTGTTGTAATCTGTATAGTTTTTGTTTAGCATTTACTATACCTGTTGTCTTTTGTATTTTTCTTTATGCTTCTGGATCAATAGGATTTTACTTGTGTTTGGATTCATATTAATAATTTTTTTGGGGATTCAAAATGTTAATTTCTCTTTGTTATTGATCAATAAATCTTGTGTAGAAGTCTAAGGTAGCGTTTGGTCAAAACTTTGATATGAATAATTAGTGTTTTGTTTTGGTAAAAGGATCAGATTTGCCTGAACTGTTTTCATAGGGGAAAAAAGTCTTGTATAGTGGATCTGTTGTAGCAAAAGTATCTGGAGTATCAACATGAAACCTTCACTTGATTAAACAAATTGAAAAATTGCTAAAAAAACCACAAGTTAAATATAACTTTCAAAAATACTGTCAATCAGAAATATATTAACATTTGAGTTTATATTTTAGTGGTTATTGTTTAAAGTTTAATGTTAAATAGGTGGGGTTGAGTTTCTAAATGTTTTATAAATATTTTAAAAAATTACTTTAATTTATTTTTATGATAAATTTATGATATTTTTAAAAATATTCATTCATTAATGATAAATTTTAAAAGTGATATCAAACTTGTGATAAAACTGAAATTTTCCAAAATAATTAGTGTTTGTTTTCTTGTTGTATAGTGGATTATGTATTATGTACAAACAAATCAAGTTCTAGTTAATAAGTTTTTTGTGTCAGTGCTATCATTTTAGATTCATTTCGATTTGAATTTGGTATTAGTCTGTGAAGTTTTTTTTTCAAGAAAAAAAGAAGTAAAACTGATAGTGATAGGGTCATGATACTCTATGATTTCAATTTGATAGTGATTGTAATTCATGCATGAAAATGTACCAATTTTTCAAAATGACTATTCATGTCTACGATTGTCAACATACATGATTCATTGTGTGCTTTTACGTTTACACATAAAATATATGCTAATACAAAGCCTTATGATTATCCAAAATTCACCTTTAATATATCATTATTATAGCACAATATTATCATACATTTCTTCTTTCTTATCAATAAGAGAAATGTTCCTTTTTGTTAGTCATTTATAAATTCACCGAACCCAGTAAAAGCAAAGCTTACTAGTTTTAACACGTAATCGATTTATTTTATGGATATATTGCCCCTAAATATAAAACTCTTGTATGATATAGTCAACTCCAGTTGAGTTCCTTCAAGTGGATAAGATAAACTAAAACATATATTCTCGAACATTAACGGTAGAATTCATGCCTCCATCGCTCCACGGAACTTGGCAAAAGAATAAGTCAAGCTCTCTCTCTATATATTATATCTATAACACATTATGATATAAACATAACATTTGATTCAGTCTTAAACATTCGTACCAAAAGAAAAAAATATTTTAATATCAGAATACTGAAAGTTCATCATAGATTTTCAAGTTGATATATGATTTCACTTCTGCATACATTATTAATCAAACCAAAAGCAGTTGCATTAGCAGGAGTATATAATTTGTTAGTTTATTTACGATTTACAAATTGACATTTTATATTGTACTAAACTATTTTTGGGCTTTCTTCAAATAATAGTACTGAAAACTTATAATAAGAAGACGACGATCATGTCCTGTGTAATCATCAATTAGTTTACATTGTATTAAAATGTAGACTATATAGTATATATATAAGACACCAATTAGAGAAGGACCATGATACATATATAATACTTTGATATTAATTTGCTAATTTATTAGTATATAGAGTCAGAGAATATACCCATGGTGTATCAATGGATATCTCTGATCAGTAGTTGATAAGTCTATTTATCAAATTAGCTATTCCTTATATTTTTTGGAAGAAAATAAGTTGACTTATACTTGATACATTTATGCAAAATTAGTTAGTATTAATTGTTTTCCCTAAGAAAAAACAAAAAAAAAACAGGGCAGGTGCTATTTGGGGGGTTTTCTTGTTGATCATATCGTCCCCAAAAGATTCTACAAATTTTAAGAAAACGACATTCTTTATGTTACCCCTCGTCTATATTGTAACTGGAATATGAACATAAGATGTCAAAGGGAATCTTATATGTGTATTCTATAAAGTTGACATTAACAAATACATATATATATATATATATATATATAGGTATCTCTATTGCACAAATAGTTGATAATTAGGCTAACACAGAATTGTTTGTGTATTTGTTTTTTTTGTCAACTTTAGAATTCTGTATTTGGTTGTTTAATTAGAGAATCAGGAGAGAAAAATAAATCAGTAATAAAAGTGAAATATAAATAATTTAGGATAATCTTAAAAAAAAGATTTTACGAGAAAATATTAAAAATATTTTATTAAAAAGTATAAATATACATTTATATCATTAAAATTAATTAATCTAAATTTCGGGTTTACAATTATGGAATTGGATTGGGAATGAATTATATATATATATATATATATTATTATACTCCTCTATATATTTGCAATGATAGTTGAATAGTTGAAAATTAATCTTCTTTTAATAGAGAAGTACAATTTTATCTACTATAAAGAGGTCATAATAGGTCCATTTTCATAATTACATATATTTGATTATTTATATTTATTTATTGAATATATAAGATATCTTAAAATCTTAAAAATTATAAAAATATTAAATTACAAACCTGTTAAGAAATATCTAACAAAATCTTATTAACATTTTTAAATATTTTTAAATTAATAAATTAAATAATTTCGTAACTAAGTCTATAATATTATTATAAACAATTTAAAAAATATTATAAAAACAAAATAAAACTATATCTAATTTTTATAATTATTTTATATTATATTAAAATAAAATAATTATATGAATTAAATAGGAAAATGATCTTAAATGTTTAAATTAAAATATTTTTTAAAAACTTTCATTTAAATAAAAAATAGTATTCACCATTTAAAAATATTAAAATGTTATTCACCATTTTAAAGGAATAAAATTTATAAATTATGTAATATTTTATATAAAATAAAAATATTTTTTTTAATATATGTTAAAATTTTATATCTACAACTTTATATTATCAATTTATTTATTTTAGAATTAAAATAATATATTATCTAAAAATGATTATATACAAAATATAAAAAACATAACTAACACTTACTTTTAGTGCTATTTACAAATATGTTATTCAAAAAAATTAATTGTTTTAATTCATTTAAGAAACAAAAAAAATCAATTATAATTATAAATGTAATGTTTATTTTTGATTATGACAAAATATGTTGAAATTTATAAATAATCTCATCAAAATTTTCAGTTTTTTTATATAATATGCATTAGTTTAATAACTAAAAAAAAATTAAATATAATTTTTAAGCTTAAAAATTATAAATAAAAAACAGTTACCCGCACGGGTGTGCGGGTCAAAGTCTAGTTTAATCTTAAAACAAGAGAGAAATGTTTGCATAGCTATATACAATGTGTAATACAATTATTTACAGTTCTCAAACGATACCAATACGTAAGAATCTGATGTCATTGGAGTTTTTGTTTCTTTATATCATACAGTTATAATCTACCGATTGACCCTTGCTTGAATATAAAATCTATGTAACATTTTAGCAAAAATAAAATAAAATAATATAACTTAAGATAATACCGGACTGACTGACTGTACCTATAATATGTTATATATTATATAAATATTTTAACTAATATTTGTGACTTCTTTTTACTATATCCTTATGGAATTTTAATGTATGTACGGGAGGAAGCAGAAGAATGAAATCTCCTCGCTTGATCGCGACCAAAGGACCATCCAACCATGTGGTCTCGGATAATTTTAGGTCCAATCCAACTAACCTGATCAGAAATATTATTAATTAAAATTGTTAAATATAAACGGACATATAAAAACACACATACTAAACAGTATTTAAACGTAAAATCAAAACCAGTAGAGTAATAATAGCCAAAGTTTAGAGTTTATTAAAATCTTTTTTTTTATTTGACAAAACTGCAACTATACACAGAGCTTAAGCAGTTTTTTCAACCAAACCATATGAAAACTTATAAACGGGTATTTTTATATATTTTTTTCCAAGGTATCAGTTGTAATCTAGTGAATCTTAGCTAATTTAACAAAAATAAATAAAGAAAAAAATTACATGATTTCGTTTTAATAAAGAAGAATTCTCTCAAATAACTTTTTTACAATTTTAATACAAAAATAACCTTAAAAAAAGAAAATGACTGATATAAATCTTTTTATTTTTAAATTTTCATATTTTTCTTTAAATCTATCCATAAAACTCTACCCCATAACTCTAAACTCGGAGAGTTTTATTGGATCAAATATTTGAGAAAATATTTTTTTTTCTCAAATCCCCCCTTACAGTATCTAGAATTTATAAATTCTACATGAAATTCAAGCTTATTGGATTAGTAATTTGTATAAGTTTTCTCAAATTTCAGTTTATTGGAAAATATAGATTTTGTTAATAAATCCATCAAATGAAATTTGGTGGGATTTAAAAGATATTTTGTAGTGAAAAAAATGAACTCAAATACCACCTCTTAGTATTTGAACTTTTTTCACAAATAATTTTTTTTTCTTCACATTTAAAAAAAATCTAACTGATTGAAATAAAATAAAAATAATTATTTTTGAAAATTAAATTTTATAAACTTTTATATATTTCATAAAATGATAATAATGTCAAATTATAGTAATTTTAAAATAAAGATATTCAAATAATTATTTCAATTTTTAAAAAAGATCAGAAACTCTGAAATTTCTTCAAAACCCTATAAAACTTGTAACAAATCATTTTAGGATTTACTCAAATTTCGAATTTTATTGTATTCACTCAAGTCTTGAATTGTCTCAAATCATTGATTCAATAAGTCTCCTAAGTCTAAATTAGTTAACCTTAAGAATATAAATGTATATTTACATCATTTAGTAAAATTTATTTTGATCATTTTTTTTTGGAAGTTACTTTTGTGACAATTTGTTTTAAGTGTATGTTAGGTATTTCTATTTAATAAATAAGATGATGTAATGTAACACAAATATAATTTATATACAGAGCAAGAATTATAAAACTATTTGGATTATAAAAGTTGACAAAAAGAAGATTATAAAAATAGATGGGCCATGAAAGCCCAAAACAGAGATGCAAGCGCGTGATAAACTGATAACATCTGAAATCCAAAGATTCCACCACAACTCGTCTCCTCCTCCAACTCTCTCTCTGTTTCCTCCTTCCACAACCAATCAAACAAAAAAATAATCGATTCCGCTAAACTTCTCTCTTCCCCAACAGCAATCTCGCTGATCGCCGCCGTGAAGATTCAATTTTCTCCGGGATTGAAAATTTTAGGTGAAGTTTGAGGAGATGGTGTCGCCCGAAAACGTTAACTGGATCTCCGACTTGATCGATGCCGAATATGGAAGTTTCACCATCCAAGGTCCTGGCTTCTCTTGGCCTGTTAGCGTTCCCAGGTTTTTAAAATTACCTCATCTATCTCGTCTCTAAAGTGATATAATTAGGGTTTGGATCTGTTTCTAATTGTCATTTGGGAGAGAGATCAGTTTAGTCATGTTTGTGTGATTGCTTGCGAGTTTGCTTTAACCTTTAATGATAGTTATGAGTAAAGCTACGAACTTTGTAATTTGATTTGGCTAAGTTGAGCTTGTGGGGTATTGTTTGGATAAGTTATATAGAAGAAACTGAGACCCATGTTTTTTTTTTAAGTTTAAAGATGGGTTCTTTAGCCGGTGAGATATCCTTGAAGATGGTTGCAGTGATATTAAGTCTTCAGGAGAGGTCTTGTGTTTCTTTATCCAAAGTCAACTTGATTGGCTAAGTTGAAAGCTTGTGGGATCGTTTGAGTAGGTTATGTAGGAGAAACTGAGACCCATGTTGTTACTTCTTTGTCATCTGAAGTTGGTTATTTTAGCTGGTGTGATATGCTTTCGGTTGGTTTGAATGATATTAAAGTCTTCAGGAGAGGTCTTTTGTTTCTTTATCAAAACTCAACTGTGTGTGCCTGACATGTTTCTTTATTCGGGAATCGTTTCATCTCTATCATTTTGTTTGGTGGGGAATTAGATTCCTTTTTAGCAAAGGGCCTCTTTAACTTAGTGGCTACTTGACCTTACGATGTCAATGTTTATTCTTTCTTGGAATTGAACAGTTGTAAGTTGTTGGATCGTCAATTTTCAAAGCTTTTGTTTGATGTAGATAGTTTTTATTGTATGCATAACTTTGTTGCGTCGATGTTTTATTTGTGGGTTCAGCCTGGGAGTTGATGGCTCAGCTGGAAATTCTGAAGCCAGCAAAGAGCCTGGCTCTAAAAAAAGGTAAGCAAACTCTTTTTAGTACTAGTAGTCAAAGCAAACTCTTCTTGTGGCGCCTTTTCTTCAAAAGAATGACTGAACAAGGAAACTCTAGCAACTTCTGGAATTTTAACCTTTTGAGAAACTGGTTCATTGTTAAACTGTTTCCGCCTGTATTGGCTCTCTCGAAATATCTTTGGCTTGAGAAGGTATCATCAGAAAAAGTAATCCTGATCATATACTTTTCTCAGGGCGAGATGTGAATCTTCCTCTGCCACTAGCTCCAAAGCTTGTAGAGAGAAGCAGCGACGTGACAGGCTGAATGACAAGTAAGCTTTTTTGATTTGTATTTCCTTCTCTTTCCTATTGTAGGAATCCAAATTCATAGCCTCTTTGAATAAATAACAGGTTTATGGAGTTGGGTGCAATTTTGGAGCCGGGGAATCCTCCCAAAACAGACAAGGCTGCAATCTTGGTCGATGCTGTCCGCATGGTTACACAACTACGTGGCGAGGCACAGAAGTTGAAGGATTCCAATTCAAGTCTTCAGGACAAAATCAAAGAGTTGAAGGTGAACTTTTCTTCGTTTTGTGATCCTCCTTTCTCCCTTTATAAAATCATCGAATGCTTACTAGTTTCCTTGTGATCTCGATCAGACTGAGAAGAACGAACTGCGAGATGAGAAGCAGAGGCTGAAGACAGAGAAAGAGAAGCTGGAGCAACAGCTGAAAGCCATGAATGCTCCTCAACCAAGCTTCTTCCCTGCCCCACCTATGATGCCAACTGCTTTTGCTTCTGCGCAAGGCCAAGCTCCCGGAAACAAGATGGTGCCAATCATCAGTTACCCAGGAGTTGCCATGTGGCAGTTCATGCCTCCTGCTTCAGTCGATACTTCTCAGGATCACGTCCTTCGTCCACCAGTTGCTTAACTGGGAGGAAAAACAAAACCTCAACTCCTCAACTCCTCAAGAGAATCATCAACTGGTTTGCTTCTTGCTTTCGCTGAAAAAGAAAAGAAAAGTCCATTTGTTTTGCTATCCTCCTTCTTGGCTTTCTTAGTCTTATGGTTGCTTTGGTTTTATCGGTGTTATCCTCTTATAACAGTTATCTTTTGAACTATGATATGGCATTGTAAACTCCAATTGCTTGGTGCAATGTTATCTGTTCACATGTAAATTTAAGTAGAGCTCTCACATTATGTTTGCTTACATTAATACATAGAATTGGTTTTTACTTCCTTGCAATAAGAGTTTGAAAGTACAAAAAATTTAGAAACAGGAGAGACAGCAAAACATGATCTTGGAAGAGGGAAACTTGACCAGTGAAGTAAAAACTCCATTGCAGAAAAGTTTGCTCCTATGGGAATTGATCTGTGAATCTCTTCTCTGGGTCCAACGTATGAATGAGCTTTGATATGTGATTCTTATGATGCTCTAATGTGACAGCTCTTGATGAACCTGTCAGAGGAATCCAGATACTTAGCCCAAAGAGGACGTAGATGAGGAAATGCTATATCAAGCCAAGGCTTTGCTCTCCCATTGAAATGAACAACAGCTGCACTTTCAGCATCAGAAAAGCTCGTGGTCTCTTGGTATCCGAGACCAAGCATATGCCAGAACGGATCTATGGTCTGGACATGGCCGTGGAAAGCTATCAACCCGGGAGGCAAAGTTCCCAGCTGCCATAAACTTAGGTCTGACTTTAAGTTCTGCAACATATACATGAAAATGGACTGAGTTAAGTTGACTGAGTGCATAATAGTGTTTGTTGGTTAGTTAGTAATTTTGGTTTACCTCGTCGAGCCAATGATAGTAAGTGGAGCTTATGTTAGTTTTCCTCCAAGCAGCTAGATCGAAAACATTCATCCCGTAAGCCCAAGCACATTCCTCAGGGTCGAAGTGTCTAGCAATGATCGGGTCTGAGAAATTGAGGTAACTCTTGAACTTCTTAGACATGACAAACTTGTCTTCTCCTCTACATGTCTCCACTGCTCCATTAACTTTACCATCCATGTCAATGTCCCAAAGTGGTGAAAGATCAGTTTGGATCACAATGTCATCGTCTAGAAACACAACCTTGTTTAGGCTCGGAAACAACTGCAAAAAAAAAAAAAAGAAGAAGCAAAAGACAGTTTTAGCTTTGTAATGGTCAGAGTATTTTTCATCAGATCATCAAGTTTACCTCTGGTAGATGAATACGGATGTGATTCATCAAGGAGTTGTATTTAGGGCTAAGAGCTTGTAACTTAGCAGCAACAACAACTGGATTTTCCTCGTTATTAGCCACAATAACCGATGATCCACCTCTGAACTGAGACCTCACTCTCTGATCCTTCTCCATAGCTTCCAAAACCGGAACCTTCCCTTTCGATAACCAATCAAAATGATGCAAAGCCTTGACCTCAATTATCGCTGGAGACAGAGGATGCAATGAGAACCAAGCTTGCATTGGGAAATAAGTTTTCCTATCCGTTATGATGTGAAGAACGATCTTATGAGGTCTTAAAGAGTTCTGAACCAAAGACTTAGCCACCACCGAGGCTGCAAGAATATTGTCTGACGCCAAGACAAAGTGAAAGTAGTTGTTGTCGACTAAGGTTGGGACTAGTTCTGCTTCTGGAAGCTGGAGACGTGCGGCTGCGTTTATGGAATGTTCGTGTGCTAGTTTAAGAGCTAAACAGTGAAGTTGTTTAGGTATGCTGCTTGATGCAACATGTCGGTATAGATACTCTTGGATCTTAGCAGTTCTTGTTCTCTGTTCCATCAATGTCACCATTTCTTTAAGCTTTTGAGCAAATTCTCTTGCGTCTGATTTGCTTCTTTTGACTTCAGACATGAAATCTTGAAGTGTTTGTGGTATGTCTGATCTTCCTTTTAACTCTTGTTCACTTAAAGGTTGTTCCAGAACTTGGTACATGGCTTCTGGTACATTCTAGATAAATAACCAAAGAAGTTTTAACTTCTTAACTAGGGTAAATGTAAATATACTCAAGAGTCTAAAATCTGAAAGTTAGAGAACTTACACCAGTTTCAACTCTTCTTCCTAAAAGCTTTGGCTTTAGTCTTTTTCCCAAGCAAGCTGTTAATTAATAAGAAAATAGCTTTGTCATATTTAAAATATGATTTAATTAGAAGGTTAACATTTTTTTATATATTCTCTTGAAATGTTTACATATATTTAATCAAGTAATCAACTCGACAATTACACTACAAACTAAACCTGAAACAAACCGACCAGTTCTTGGATTCTTCACTTTTGGACGTATCTCTAGAAAACTTTCAATATTTTCGTTTAGATTATTCTCTTACAAGACTTGAGGTTAAGTTCATTTTCTTATATAACTATATTTATTTCTTTTCTCAACTATAACTAACAATGATTTTTTGAGAAAAACAGTACCTTGCGTTTATAGTTAAATTAAAATCGCGTTTAAATATTTTAATTTGTAACAAAATAACCAAAAAAGTATATAGTTTATCTTTAAAACGAAAATAGTTCATCTGTTTACTTAATTTTCGGATTGAGAAACAGAAATAAATGAAGGGACAAGAACAACTTACCAAGAGAGGAGCAAGGAGAGGGGTCGCCGTCGATAGTATCAACGGTGGAGAGAACGAAGACGAACCGGAGAAGAAAAGTGAAGAAGAGCAGAGAGTAAAACATCATCTGATACGAGAATCTTCTTGAACCCACCTTCACTTTTATGAACTCTCTCAGCCCTTTCCCTGTGACCACCGTCACATGTCTTAAGCTCGGAGATATATGCAACTGCATCTCTCTGTTTTTCTGTTTATGTCTTTGTTTTTCCTCTTTCTTCTTGTCTGGAAGGTTATGGATGTCCGAAGAGGGAATATGGATCTTACGTTGTTATGTATTGTTTGATTATTCAAAAGGGTCTATGTCATTTACCTAACCTTGCTTTGTGTTTAGGTTACTAATGGCAGATCGTATCTGATGTTTCATGTGAAGAAAACGAAATGTTTGTTTGTTAGAAGTAGAAAATAATACGTCGGTTTAAATGTGATGGGTTTTTCTTTTTGTAGAGTTGCATGAAAAGCTTAGTTCGGTTTTTTCCGGTTTACTCAGAAATACCACTCGGTTAATTGTTCTGAAATCAAGCAATTGAATATCACGGTTTGTTTGATTTCCAAACATATCGTGTTAACCGATTAACCGTAATCCCGGTTATGTTTGGTATAGGGTGGTATGGTTTGGAGATTTGGTTTTAAGATTTGGCTTTATGTTGAAGGAGGGAAGTTGGGGAGAGAAAGACAAGTCAAAGCAGGTAACAGACACACATATGTCTTAAAAATATTGAGAGTGTAGATGAAAAGGAGCTGTTTGGTGGTTACAAGACATAACTTTACATCTAAATAAAGTCTTTGAACAAAGACATTGGAGCTTCAACCTCATAATTTACTTTTTGAGGACTATTTGCATCTCTAATTTCTTGACATGCCCTTTTTGTGGCAAGTTATTATATCTAGCCCCACCCAAACCAATACGTCTTTTTGTAGCGTTTTTGCACTTTCCTTTGTAAGTTTTGCGCCACGGTTCAGTTTCTACTAGTTATGGGAACCTTTTTGGGCCAAGGTCTAGGGACTAGGACGGCCTTGATAAGATACAAGTACCAATCTTATATCTTTCATTATGTGAATTTTAAAATACGGTTGGTGGCACTAATTGCATACATAAAGTTCATATAGATATGGTTGATGACACTATGAGGCCAGGCTTGGCTTAATCGTAGGAGGGTCCTGAGCTATAACTAAAACTGGGCTCTAATCAATATGCTTTATCTTGTAATTATTATGGGACCCTGATCATAATTTACATAATTATAAATGTAGAAGAGAAGCCGAGAAATTGATCTCCAAATTTGGATGGACCTTGTACAAAACCGCTATCTGCACATGCGTGCAAAATGAATCGATGTTAATATATTTTTGATAAAAAAATATTTTGAAAAATAGTATTTAATTTATGATATTTTTAATAAATTTTCCACTACTAAATCAAAATTCCAATAATAATATGACAATTTCAATTCAATAAATATCTATATTATTTCATTAATTCAAGAAATAATACATTTTCTAATAGTTACATTTAGCGTTATTAGTTATAAAATTCATAAAAGTTAAATTTAGCGTTATTAGTTATAAAATTAATTATAAAAAAATGGAGAATATCAATGGTAAATTGTTGTATTAAGTTTGTCATAAAATAAGTCTAATTATATTAATATAAATATATACATATATGTATTTTGAGAACCCCATAACTAAATGTAATATAAATATATACATACACATATATGTATTTTGAGAATTTCTAAAAATTTCATTGAAGGTGTTCTTAGAGTTAATGGGGGTGAAATTTTGGAATTAAAGTTTATTTTTTAAAAAAATAAAAATAAAAATTAAATTTTTCAAAACAAAAAAAATACTATTTCAATTATTTTATTTATTTATTTTTTTATTTACAACATACATTATCCAAAACCAAAAATATGCACTGGTATCAGATTATAAAATTGTATAGCTCTGGTTTAGTTGGTTAAGTCTACATTTGGTTTACTTGTTTCCGTTTACCATTTTATATCCAACTATATAAAAATTTAACAAGTTTTTATAAAATTTTCTTATCTTGTATAAGAAATGATTTTCCACAATTTCTGTATAAAAATATCCTATGATAACCCTAATTTTTTTTGTCATAAAAATAAATTTTAAAGAAAATTAATCAAAAAAGTTTTATTAAATAATGTAAATATACATTTATACCCATTGGGTTAATTACTCTAACCTTTTATGGGTAAATTTTTAAAGGTGAGTTTAAAATTTTAAAAAGAAAAATAAATAGTAAAAATTTTAAAATAAAAATAACTATTTTGGTAAATTTTTTTTTTTGAAATCTATTTTTATGACAAACATAAAAATGCCTTATCGAGAGAATTTTTCATTTCTGATTGTTTTTTATTTACAGCATACACTATCCAAAACCAAAAATATGTACTGGTATCAGAGTATAAAATTGTATAGTTCTGGTTTAGTTGGTTAAGTCTACATTTGGTTTACTTGTTTCCATTTACCATTTTATATCCAACTATATAAACAGTTATAAAGACTTTCGTTGTAACAAAATATGAATAACTGAATCATTTTTCAATCTAACAAACTCTCTTGTTCATTTCATTTGTAATTCATCTGAACCTCTAATATGGTATCATAACAACTATATAAACAGTCATAATGAATTTTGTTGTAACACAAGATAAATAACATAATCATTTTTCGATCTGACAAACTCCCTTCTTCATTCATTTATTCATCTAAACCTCTAATAACTGGTCTATAGTATACCTCTTTCCAAAGTATTTACATCCTAATCATGTACATATACAAACTAATACGAAACATTTTGATTTTCATTTTTTTTCTTCGTCTAGAATATATAATTCAAGTTTGAACATCAGAGATTATAAACATCAATCACTTATATAAAAAAGAAAATAAATCTAAAAGGAAGATATTTCTTTTTCGAAAGAACAATGATAAATCACATCAAAAATTATATTATATTAAACACTAGGAAAGAGGGAACAAATATACGTATAGACTTCAAAATAAAAAGAGATATTATAAAGTAACGTCAATCTATAATATAAAATACAAGAGGTAAATTTGATATCAACCGATGCTGTAATAACCTTTAATGTAATTGGCTGCCATGTCAATGGAGACATTCTTGGATGCTGGCGGTTTAGACAAGCATTTAATAAGTCGAACCCTCCTTAAAAAGCATTTAGCCAGCTTAAACTGTAGATAGACAAACATACCGCCTAGGGTCAAGCTAGCGATGGCAAGAGTGGTATAGAGTAACCATTTGTTTTCTCTAAAATGAGGTAAAGTTATGCATGCGGCAGAGACATAAGCACTTGCCATGGCTGCTACAGCCACCCACATCATCCAGTGAGATATAACCAAGAATTTCAAAAGTGAATCCTCCCTGAAAGGTACAATGCTGACGAAAAGAATGACCATACTTACTGATGTAAACAAGGCAATGCTATTGCTTATAGAGAAGATCATGAAAGCTAAGGTTTTCGCTGCTGTTGATTTCCCTATGGAATGTCCTTCTTGATAAACCCCACCAGGTGGGTTTATACCGCATGTGAAAGTAACCGATGCAATCAGGACCGCGACAATGGTTAGAGTATTCCTAGCGCTTTGCAAAGCCTCCAGTTGCATCTTAAAGTTTTCTTTTGGAGTGTCTCTGGTTTGAACACTTAGAATCTCCTTCTGCTTCTTCAACTCATCGTCTACATGATTTTCAGAACTTCCCATTTCTCTAGGACTTGATGATGAGCCTTCAACTAATATTTCCTGAAGCAATTCTTCATCATCATCTTTATTGAGAATAGATCCTACCGAGGCGGCAACCTGATGCACAGTGTTGCCCTCTACGTCGAGCTGGTTGGGAAGTTGGCTTAGGTTGTCACTCTTTGCCATGAAGATGAAAGCTTCGTTGTTCTTGTGTCTAGCAGCTATATGAATCACAGATTCTTTCTTTCCTAATATGACTGAGTAGAAAGAAGAGGGAACCTTATGGAGATATTCGACTCTACTGATTTCTTTTAATACTACTCTCTAAAGTCAACCATACCCTCTTCGTCAAAATTTATAAAATATATATAAATATTGTACATGATCGTTTGGACCATACTTTTCTTTGTACGAGACATCCAATGATAAGGTTAACACTCAGTTTAATCGATATGTTTAGAAGTTTGATTACTTCTTACTTCCAGGATCCACTAGTTAAAAAACAGAATAAACTTGTAGTGTTTCCCACTTTAAGTCTAAACTAAATATTAGCTTATAGCAAATGTCACTAATCTATCACATGTTCTGTTCACACACTGAATATCTATGAAAAATAAATTATATCCTATACTTGATCTGAGTACTGCGATGTTATAATACTTGAATGTTGTGGAAAAAGGCTTGTGTAGAGAGCAAATAATGATTTAAATATATTTTTCTGAGCCCTAATATTATTAATTTAGTAAGTAGCCATTTGATCAACTAAAATTATGAAGTGTAGACATGGAAGTCTATGTATAGACAGAATTATATATTATATAATAGGATTGACTAAAGAAAATGTCAAAGGTATATATATCACTCTATATTTCTGTATGCAGTTTGAATTTTATATAAATATTTTTTTCTTCCAATATGAATATAGTGATTTATCCGTGCTTATGCGCGCACATAAACATTTCTTAAAATCTCAAATAAACTAATTTTTAATATTTATTTTATTTGTTTTGTTTTGTATTTTATGTTATTTAATTAAGACTCTTATTATGAATTGTTGAGTTGCAGTATTTTAACTACTTATTTTTGTACAAAAATATTCAACTTAGCAAGATACTATTTGATTCAAAAATTCCAATTTTGTTTAATTTTGGCATAGTTGGTTAATTGTGATTTTTATGGTTATTTTTATTGTAGTTTTATACTTCGATTATTTTGTTTAATTATATAGTCTTTAAAAAAAATTGAAATTCCACTAATTAAACACTTACAAGTTCCTAAACTAATGAATTATAAGTTATCTTCTGCCAATTTATTCTTGAACTTCATAACCAAGTAATCACATTCTATTATTGCATAAGTATAATTTTCTGGGAAATAATGTTAAAATATAAGTTAAACATTTCATGGAATTGATGATTCAATCTTTAATTTATACAAATACAGGATTAGCTGAAGTTAAAAATATTTTAAAATTTTCATTTTCAACAATCAAAATCATTTCAATATAAATAGATTTGTTTGAATTATTTTGGATGAATTTCTATGATGAAATAATGAAAGTTAGTTTTATGCAAAAGAAACACATAATTTTATGAATAAGTTAGATTCTAAGATATCGATAAATTTGAGTTGATGGATTAAATTTGAAAGAAATAATTATTTATTTATATTGATATGAGGCTTTCAAATAATATTAGGATTGAAAATTTATGATTAAAAATAAAACAGAATTTCATAAAATTAAGATAAAGTGTGTTTAAAAATTCTACAACTATGAAAATTAAAATTAAATAGAATTTTCGAAATTTATAAATAAAAAATTATTTTAATTCTATATAGAAAATGTGATTTCCTTTATTTTTATTAAAAATGAGATACTAGATATTTAATATCCTAGGCAAATTGATTCAAGTAATGTGATTTAGGGAAAAGTATAAAGATTTTTTATTATAAAATTAGAATTTTCAATAAAAGGAAATTAGTTTTTATAAATAAAAAATATTGTTATTTATATTAAAGGGATTGGATAAGAATTAAAAAAGTAGTAATAGAAATTAGGTTTAATAAACTCAATTTATTAATGATATCATTGTGATTAACCATTCTAATAACTAAGGGAAGCGCAACATATAGAAAAGTGATTTTTTAAATAATATTATAGAGACTATGAATGTTAATCCATCTTTCAAATCTAACTTGCAACAAATGCTTTCTCTAAAAGAAAATCCATTTGCTAGATCGACCGTGAGGCAACAAAAAACTAACAGCCACAGTGAAAAAAGAATACTGATCCAACTTGCATCAAAATGAGAACAAACCAGTAAACAAAGGATAATTAACAGTTGATTCAAGCTTAGATTGAAGATGGTGAACCTGAACTTGGAGGAGATTATTAACGATAAAAAACTTTTATTATTCAGATTAAATTTAACTTTACAATACTCAGCTACTGTCACTTATATTTTACAAGTAAACCAGCTATCTCATAACCATCATGAACTTGGAGGAGATTATTAACGATAATTTTTTTTATTATTGAGATTAAATTTATTTTTACAAAACTAAGCTACTGACACTTATATACATAAAATGTATATACAAGTAAACCAGCAATCTCATAACCATCATTAAAATACCTATCCTAAGACACCCCTCTTAAGTCTTTCGCTTCCATGCCTTGTTGAAGATAAATGTTTGACAATGAGAACCGCCTTAGAAATGAATGGAAAGGTCCATGATTACGGGCTATTAGTCATAATATCCGCATGCTAGTTACCCATAAAGACATGAAGAGTCTGTAAACGTCATGTCTTAAGTTAGATAACAAACTTGTATAGGAAAGAGTGAAAACGTTTGTGGAATAATAAGCCTTCTTATTTTGATATACGTTATTTTCAAGACGAGAGACTCGTAGATATGGTCTTCAACCCATTAGAAGTACTCTCACGCATGAATGTAGGAAAAATATTTGAATGCTCGCTTGGGTTAGCGTGAAGTTTGCTAGATAGATATTATCAAATATTCATGGAGATATATAACATCATATAAGTTATCATGCATATGACAATCAATGTCAATGTGTTTCCTCTTGTGAAAAACATGATTCATTGTTGTGTGTCTAGATTTGTTATCACAAAAGAGCTTAGCTGTGGTGGCAACAATAACAAGAAGATTCCTAAGTAATTGTTGTAACCAAATCAGCTCACAAGTGGCAAGAGCCAGGCTGTGGTACTCTGCTTATGTACTACTCCTACTCACCACATACATATTGCTGCTTGGACTTCGATGATATCAAAGAAGTTCCAATGGTGTCTTCACATGTAGCCCAATCCGCATCAACAAATGCATTAAAACACAAATTTGTATCAGCATGATAAAACAAACCAAGAGTTAGTTTTCTCTTCAAATAACACAACACTTTATGAGCAGCTTGCAAATGTATGCCAGTGGGTGCTGATAAGAACGGACTCAACTGATGAACCGCAAGTGTAATATCTGCTCTTGTAATAATCAAGTAAAGAAGACGTTCAATGATCTCTCTGTAAATAGTAGGATTTAGTAATGGATTACCCAAATCTTTAGACAAATGCAGAATTTTCCATCTAGAAAATTGTACAAACTTGGATCTACACAAGCCAAGATCAACTTTTCCACTTTATGAAAATAAATTCTTTGTAAAAACATTTTTCAGAATCCATTGAAAAAGTAATATATATATATATATATATATATATATATATATATATATAATTGTAAATCACATCAATCATAGTCGAGAATGTCCGTAGCTAGGGGTGGCATATTCCTCAATCCGTCATGTTCCTTCCCATACCGAAAGCAGTGCTTGATTCTTGCCAATGACTACACTGCAGAAAGCAGAAAACAAACAATTGAACCTAATCCTGAATATGCAATGATGTTGCTGATGATTATAAAGGTGCAGCAAACAATTTTCACGTTATTATTTCATTATTATTATCGTGTTACAGTCATGAATCAATAATTCCGTAACAAAAAATAAATGATAATAATGAGCTTCAATCTCTAGTCCAGTGGCCCATCTCGTTTAGGAAAACATGTTTCAGAGAGGTATTAAAAAAGAGGAAGACATGCTGGATTAGGAGAATTATAGTATCTCTATAGTTCTTAGGAATTCATTATGAGCTGTATATATATATCCTAGGTTGTTGTTATGAGGAGAACGAGATTCTTTGAGATAATAAAACATTCTAAAGCTTGGAACAAAAGGCTTATAATCCTAACAATAAAAATTGCTATTACATCTAAAAGGTATGTCAATTATATATATACAATTTTCCACAGTTATTTTTGTTCTTCTGTTGTTGAATTTGAAGCTGTTTGTGGTGAAAAAAATAAAAATAAGCCAAAAACAACATCACCTTCTTCTAATGTATCTCCTCTTCTGCAATACCTTCTTCATTATGTATAAACTTGCTTTGGGTCTCTTCTTCTGAAATCGAGCTATCTTCATCAGATCCCAAACTCTCTTCTTCTGATCTCGAGCTCTCTTCTTTGCTACGTATAAATCGGACCTCAGAATCTGCTCCATGATCCTCTATAGGGTTACATAACCGATTTATTGTATGTGGTGACTTTTTCTTTATTGCATAATTTACAAAGAATCGTATAAAGCTGACAGACTTTTTAGGATTATAGAGGTGGCAGATTTTTAAATCTGCGAATTCTGGTTTTAGTACAACCAAAGGACGTTAATATTATATTCGAGAATTAACCGAGTTGACTACAATGTTCGAGTGGTCGTTTGTCTTTCTAGTGTAATATTCAAGACCACAATGAGGTCACGTTATTTGTTGTAACTGTCGTCATTCCCTATCTCTCTCGCCCCATCCTTTTCTTCCACGCTTATCAAGTGTTCCTGTTCATGGTGGTTTCAACCTCTCTAGATTACACTTAGGAAAACATAGATCACATCATTCTCGTCTGTGGGAAGTGGAAATTCGAAAGGAAAGTGGTATGTTGAAGTGAGCAATGAGATAGAGGTGGTATTAATTACTCACAGCTCAATGAAAACCTAGATATGTGGATTTGTGAAAAATCATGATAATCAGGATTACGGAGTTGTGAATGTCGCAGAAGATGGTAAGTTGGAGCTATGCATAACATTTTTCCTAAATGTCAATATGTTCAAGCAAAAAGCATAGATACAGCCTCCTAGTGAAAGTACGAAACGATAGGTCAGTTTTAAGGGCATTGTTTGTGTCTTCGCGGACAGTGTAGAGAATGTTAGACTGTGTGTAGAATTAAAGTAAAGAAAAACGAGATGGAAGAAGCTTAGCAAAGATCGAGAGAGAACATAGAAACGAAGACCAAGTGTCTGCAAATGATGAGGATACAGATGAAGAGGGTGATCGATTTGATTACTGCGACGATTCTGATGGAGCAACATCTGATGACGAGAACTTTACGTCATATGGGGTTCCACCAGGACCAAGTAGAAGAGGATCAGGGATCTCCTACAAAGATGAGTTCGACACTGTTCTAAAGACACATTTACTACAGGCAGGTTCGACTTGGGCGCATTCAACTTTAAGGTGGGCAGAATTTTGAATCAAAAGATGCATTGGAGACACGTCTGAAGATTTTTTCAGTTGTCCAGAAGTTTGATTTTAATGTAGTTAGATCTACGCGTGAGTTGTTACGTGTAAAATGTTGGTTAGAAGGTTGTACTTTGGAAGCTTAGAGCTACACCAGTAGGTGAATCTACAAAGTTTACAATACGAGTATATGTAGGCTGAACATTCATGCTCCGTAACAGAGCGTTCGTCTCGTTCCCGACAAGCTACTCCTAAATTCTTGGACTCTTGTACAAAGACTATGTTGGTGGGGTTGATAAGACTATTTTGCCAAGCCATGTTGCTACTGCTATGAACTTGAGCTTCGGAATCAAGGTTAATGGATTAGATTTTGCATCAAATTTACTATATTATCTAACCTTAATTCCCATTTTAATGGGTTGATGTTTATTGTATATTGTTGATGGATTATTCGAAAAGCTCGTCGTACACTTCTGGTTGCTAGAAATATCGTATTGGGTTCATCGGAGAGTGGATACCAGGAATTACCTGCTTACCCTTCACATGATTAGAATGGCAAATCCTGGGACTTTAACTCGACTAGAAGTTGATGCAAACCATAGATTTAAGTACTTATTCCTTGCTTTCAGCGTTAGCATTACTGGCTTTCCATATATGAGGAAGGTTGTGGTGGTTGATGGTACTTTCTTGCAAGGAAATACAAAGGAACAATTCTCATAGAAACAACACAGATGGTAATTTTCAATATTTCCAATCGCATTTGCTGTTGTTCACACAGAGAATGATGAATCTTGGACATGGTTTTTCCGCCAACTTAGCCGTGTGATACCTGATGATTGAAGGACTTGACGTTAATTTCTGATAGACAGAAATCAATAGAGAAGGATATTGCGAATGGTCTATCCATTGGCTTGCAGGGGAATTTGTACATACCATTTATATAAAAACATCTTGTTTACGGTACAAAGGGCGTGATCTGTTTGGGTTGGTCAAAAATGCTGCATACGCTTTTAGGTTAACAGACTTTCAAGCGGCTTTCGAGACGATCAAAGAGTTAAATCCAGCTTTACATGCATATTTGGAACGTGCTGATGTACATAAGTGGGCACGAGCTCATTTTAGAGGTAACCAATACAACATCCTTACAAGTAACATAGCCGAAGCCATAAACAAAGCTTTGTCAGATGTGAGAACCTTGCCAATTGTTCGCCTTCTAGAGGCAATCCGATTAATGATGACACGTTGGTTTGCAACAAGAAAACATGATGCTAACTTGATGAAAACCTCTCTGACTCGTGGTGTAGAGAAGTTGTTGGAGGTAATCTATTTATAACCTGGAAATTTAGTTTACTTGTGGTGTAGAGAAGTTGTTCGATAGATTGTTTTCTAATATACTAAACTTTACTATTTGTAGGGCCGTATACATATTGCTAAGCTTTTAAAGGTTCAAGCAATTGACATCCATCAGTCACAAGTGATAGGAGTCTCATCTTTACATGTTGTAAATATGACCGAGAAGACATGCTCTTGCCGTAGATTTGATTTGGAGAAGGTACCATGTGTGCATGCTATAGCTGCTGCGGAAGCTAGAAAGATATCACGTATATCACTTTGTCACCATTACTATCGGAAGCAGTACCTTTATAACGCATATTTCAGTCATGTTATGCCCAAAGATGATGATGTTCCGATTCCAGAAGAAGTTGCAAAGAAAATATGTTTACCACCTGATGTCCGCCAACCACCTGGAAGACCCAAAAAATCAAGACATAAATCTATTTTGGAGAGAGTTGCAGAGAAGAAGCGGCCAAGGAAGGAACACGCATGTAGAATTTGTTACCAGACGGGGCATAATTCTAAAACATGCCCTCTTAAGTAATGAGTATTCGATCTAGTTGCATGCTTTCGAAGGTATTTACATTTAGAATTTGGTCATTTGTCTTTGGTGTTACATTTCATTTACTTTGGTCATTTGTCTTTGGTGTTACATTTCATTACATTTACACTTTGGTCATTCACCACAACAACCGAACCAACATTCATCGAAACAAAGTAACAAATTTCATTCATCGAACCTGCCAAGTTATACATCCATCCATCCAAATTTCATTCATCGAACCTGCCAAGTTATACATCAAAGTAACAAAGAAAATCATCCAACCTGCCAAGTTATACATCCATCCATCCAAATTTCATTCATCGAAACAACATAGACACCAAAGTACCAAAGAAAAACTTGCCAAGTTATACATCCATCCAAGCTAAACGTACTATTACACTTACTAAAAAATCATAAAACCTCTGCCATCTCTTCAAAGATGTCGGCTGCCAACTTCATTCGTAGAGACGGTATGATCTGATCACTTAAGCCATCAAATGTACTTCCTAGAGCCAGACATTCAATATACTTCAAAGAGTACACACCACAATCTCCTGGGTCCTCGTTTGGTGGGACATTCTTGTACCTACGTAAGGTGAACTGCTTCTCAGTCTTCTTTCGCACTTTAGGAGGCAACATCTTGTTAAGCACTAGTGGGATAATTTTCGTGAATGGTCTGCACTCCTCACGCAGCTTCCCTTCATCCTCCACCACACTCGAAATACTATCATACACATGGATTATCGTCTTCTTTAAATCAATGTGTAGAGCCACCCAATGGTTTCCGTTAATAAGGTGGCAGAGGAACAAGCTGTCGACATCTATAAACCACTTTTTACCCGTCACAAAACTGATCCGGGTATTCTCCATTGAAAGCCTTGCTATACATATCTGACAAGTCTTTTCTCGTCGTATCCTTGTCCATTTTGTTGTAGTCATTAACCCATGAGTTCACGAACCACCGATCTAGAAATGCAATTCGAGAGGAGGAATATGGAGATGTGGATTGCATGGAACGTCTGTGAAACATGAGCATTGCTGCGGTCATGTGCTGGAAAAAAATTCATTTCTTAAAATTTGTAAGCCATTAATCTCGTGGTATCAACATCAGAAAATAAAAACTCACTGAGTCACAGAGCCAGCCGTAGTTGTTTGTTGGCCACACTTCTCTTGGTACCATTAGCTTTAAGTACCACTGAGCACTATTGTCTCCGTTGTTAATTTCGTCTTGGTCCCTAAAATGAAAAACAGACCATTCAAGGACCATATCTTACGAAAAAAGATAAGATGGATGAGCGAAAACTTACAAATCTCGCTTAATGAAATCCAAAACCTTCTGCAGTTTTCCTCCCTCAACTTTAGCTAATGGGCATACGAGTGACACCGGTGATTATACGCTTCACTGTTGATTTTCCTACGTACGGCCATACTTGAGTCTTTGTCAACTGGGGTTTGCGTCTACGTGCAGGCTCCTCTATACTGCCAGTAAGTTCTTCCAACACTTGCCTACATTTTTCAGTTTTCTCCCACTTCAGATGATCATCCCAATCTTTTGTCGAAATAGATTCGTCATTCAGCTGTGGGATGAAAAATGCTTTCTCCTTCTTCACCTTTTTCAGTGGCACTTCATCTTTCTTCTCCTTCTTCACTTTTTTCAGTGGTACCTCCTTAGTCTTAAGCTCCTCCTTCTCTGTTGTCTTGTTTGCCTTTTTCTCCTTCTTAACAGCATATTTTATTGGCAAACCATCATGTGAACTGATCTTCTTCTGAATCTTCCATGACTGAAGTAATAAATAACGAAAATTAGTAATAATTTACAGATAAAAAGATAACAAGGGATAAATGGATCATACTAAGTCATTTCTAGAAGCATCATCATCCTCGTAGGCCTTAGAATTTCCAGAGTTGTAGTCGGCCACGCCATGGGGAATGTTTACATCAGCCTTATTTTTTAAAAATTTGACATCTTCCTCCAAACTTCCGATCTTCTTCATCAACTCATTCTCAATTGCACCCATTCTAGCATCCACCTTATCTTGTATGGTACCTTCTAAAATTTTACTAACTTTCTCAGCTATACTAACATCTATGCTCTCTATCTTTGCAGTGAGGGTGGAGATCGACTCAACTAAGCCACATATAGCAACATTGTGAGCTGCGAGCTTCAATATGCGTAGAGCAAAGGGAACCATGTCAGTGCCAAAAAAAAAAAACAAGTTTCTATTATTAACATGAGGAACATTTTTACCATACCATATCAGATGCTTCCCCTCCATATGGAGGTTCTATGCCCTTCTTTCGCTTAGTAGAAGGGCTCACATTTGGAACAGCAGATGCGGCAACACCACATTTTCTCTTCTCGCCTTTGGGAGTTGGCATTACATCCCAAAACTTCTCATTTAGCTGGCCATCGAGGATGTATTTTATCATGTTGTCCAGATCAGTAAAGATTTCATTATGGACCCACTTCGGATATCTATCCTCCATTGGCTTCATAATCATATGCCTCACACGAACCTGTAAAGTAATATACAAAATTAGTAAGACATGTAAATTTAAATGGAAGAAATAGAACATATGTTCATACCTTCTGATACTTTATCTTTTCTTGATCACAGAAATCTGAGAAGTTGATACGGGTACGAGATCCCCGCCATGACAGAAGAGGAACATCAGCTCCCTCTATCCTATTCCCATATTTTTCTCCTATACCAGGGACAGACTCATAAATCCATATTAAGAGCACATGAACACAGCCGTGAAGTGTGTAACTCTTCTTTCCCTGATAGGTGATTACTTTGATGGAATCAACAAGGCTCGTAAATCCAACCCGACCCCATGGATATCGCTGGAAAGCTGCAGTGTCCATCACCCTTATAGCACAATGTAAAGGAATTCTGCTGTTGCTTGAAATGCCAAATATGCCAATGGATAGCAGACTCAACAAACCGATCATCACTCGCTTCTCTCGAGACCAGTTTCTGCAAATTGGAAATATGGCTTGTAACTCTTTCAATGTAGGTCCTTCTGATGTCGGAACATTCATCTCCAGCCAAAACTCTCGATGATCCACATTCCACACCTCATGCTTGTCGAAAGGATCACAATTCAGACCCGTAATTTCTGCAAACTCATACAACGAGAACCGCAATGGCATACAGTCTATCAAAGACCAAATCTCATGCGTGCTCTCGATTGCCAATTGATTGGCAAGGAAATAGTGAACAACTTTCGCAGACCAAATATATTCCATCTCTTTCAGCTTCACAATGACTCCAATAGCGGACTCCCTCAGCTCATTCCAAACATCTTCCCCAACAGCTTCTTCAACCGCTTGAATGTTGGATAGAAAACAACTATGGTTCATGCTCCTATTTTGAATTGGGGTTTTCCCAACCTCATACATACGCTTAGGATATTTTCTCATACCCGAAGAAGAAGCCATACCTAAAAAATAAAGCACTTGACAAGTTAGTTAGTTGGTGGTCAAACATTAAAACAGTAATAATCTCATAAACTTCCTTTGTAATCATCTCAAAAACTTATAACATCAAAACAGTACTAAACAAATCCGAAGATGTAGAACGAGAGATGATAATTTCTAGATATTAAACTTTTGAGAAAAAAACAGAACCAAATCGATTTAGTGTAGCATCCAAGGATCAACAAACTTTCAATCTACAAACTCTCACAATCAATAAAACAAGAATCAAACTTCTGAAAAAAACAAAACCAAATCGATTTAGTGTAGAATCCAAGGATCAACAAAGTCTCAATCTACAAACTTTCACAATCAATAAAACAAGAATCAAACAATCTTTCTAGCATCCAAACTTACCAAAAAGAAACCAGTATATCGATTTCAAAATCGCAGGAGTAACGAAATTGGGATTTAGGGTTTTCGAATTCTAACATGAAATCAAGCAATAATAGTTAAAAAAAAGTGTAGAAACAACTTGGAATTGGATAGAGATAGCACTTACAGGTTCAATTTCGTCGACTAAAAATGAAGGAGATGAAGCCCTCGGAGCTTCGACGGAGGAGGTGACGAAATTGAAGGGGACTGTGACGGAGGAGAAGAAATCGATGGGGGACTGTGATAGAGGAGAGAAATCGATGGGGGACTGTGACCGGAGAAGATGAAATCGATGGGGGCTGCGACTGAGAAGATGAATCAATCGGGGGTGACGGGGAGATGAGTCTCTCGACGGGATTCCTTTTGTATTTAATTGGTTTCCTTTTCTTTTTTTGTTTTTAAGTTAAAGGGTTTTATTTGTAAATTTGATTGTCTCTCATTTGAGTCTAGTATTTAAATTTTAATATGAGTCATTCTAGTCATTCTAAGATAAACTAGGGGTTAATCCGCGCTACGCGCGGAACTATTTTGATTATTAAATGTTAACTATATAATATTTTTATATTGTATACTTACTGATTATTATTTTTTTCTTATATTATATATTTACTTGTTCTATTTTTTCTTAATTTTATATAAAATGGTAATATTACAATAGATGTTTAATGTAATATTTATTTCTTATGTTGTATATTTATTTATTATTTATTTCTCATACATTTTATATTTAATTATTCTAATATTACGATAGATGACTAATATAATATTTATACTGCATATTTACTTATTTTTTATCTATTCTTATATTGTATATTTACTTATATAATTTTTCTTGCCTTTATATTAAATGATAATATTACGATAGAAGCTTAAAATAATAGTTCTATTTATTATTTTGTATATTTACTTATTATATTGTAAATTTACTTATTCTAATATTACGACATATGTTTAATGTAATATTTTTATTTCTTATAATTTACATTTATTGATAGTTTATTTTAATATACATTTTTCATATAGATATTTTAATTTACTTTTTCCATTTCTTATATTGTACATTTACTTATTCTATTTTTTTTGTTTTTATATTAAATGATAATATTACGATAAATGTTTAGTGTAATATTTCTATTTATTATATTGTATATTTATTATTTATTTTCTAGTGTATATTTAGTTATAAAATATTTGGAAATAATAAAAACGTAAAAGTAAAAAAATTTCAGATAGATGTTTAACTTAGGTTTTCTATTTTTTATTTATAATTACTTATTATTTCTTGTTTCTTATATTGTATATTTACTTATTCATTTTTTTGCTTTAATATCTATGGGAATATTACAATATATATAATAAAAAAAATTATTTCTTATATTATACCTTTACTTATTATTTATTTTAATATACATTTTTCATATAAATATTTAATGTATTTTTTCTATTTCTTATTTTATATATTTACTTATTATTATTTTTCTTATGTATTTACTTGTAGATGTTTAATGTAATATTTATATTTCTTATATTGCATATTTATTTTTAATATTATAATATATTTTTTATGTAATATTTTTATTTCTAATATTATATATTTACTTACTATTTATTTTACAATACATTTATTCTATATACATTTTATTTATTTATTTATTTATTTATTTTAATATTAAGTTAGATGTTTAATGTAATATTTTTATTTCTTATATTGTATATTACTTATTCTTATATTACGATAGATGTTTAATGTAATATGTTGATATAAAAATATTTAATGTAATATTTTTATTTTTATATTATATATGTACTTACTATTTATTTTCGTATATTATATACTTGATTATTCTAATATTATGATAGATTTTTAATGTAATTTCTATATTTCTCATATTGTATATTTAGTTATTATTTATTTTACTATACATTTTTTTAGATAGATGTGTAATTTAGTTTTTCTATTTCTTATATTATATATTTACTTATTGCTTATTTTTTCTTATATTGTATATTTACTTATTTTATTTTTGTGCATTTGTATATTACGATAGATTTTTAGTGTAATATTTTTATTTTTTATATTGTGTATTTACTTATTATTTTTTTATTATATCATATGATAATATTACGATAGATGTTTAATGTAATATTTCTATTTTTGATATTGTATATTTAGTTATTAATCTTATTGTATATTTAGTTATTAATCTTATTGTATATTTACTTATATATATTTAATGTAATATTTATATTTATTATATTGTATATTTACTTATTATTAATATTACAATATTTTTTTAATGTAATATTTTTATTTCTCATATTGTATATTTACTTACTATTTATTTTACTATACATTTTATTTATTTACTTATTCAAATATTACGAAAGATATTTAATGTAATAGTTTTATTTATTATATTGTATATTAACTTATTCTTATACTACGATAGATGTTTAATGTAATTTTTGATAAAAAGATAATTAATGTAATATTTTTATTTTTTATATTATATACTTACTTATTCTAATATTATGATAGATGTTTAATTTAATATTTATATTTCTTATATTGAATATTTACTTATTATTTATTTTACTATACAACTTTTGGATCAATGTGTAATTTATTTATTTTCATTTCTTATATTATATATTTACATATTTTTATTTTTGCTTATATTGTATATTTACTTATTATATTTTTTAAAAAAATTGTATATTACGACAGATTCTTAGTGTAATATTTATATTTCTTATATTGTATATTTACTTATTATTTGTATTATTTAAGTTGTATATTTATTTATTATTTAATTTTATTTTTACTATATCAAATTATAATATTGCGATAGATGTTTAATGTAATATTTCTATTTTTGATGTATTTACTTATTATTTATTTCAATATATTATTTCTATTTATTATATTACATATTGATTTTAATTTATATTCTTATATTGTAAGTTTACTTATTATTATCGTTTTAAAGATAAATGTTTATTGTAGTATTTACATTTTTAAATTGTATATTTACTTATTATTTCTTTTCTTAATATTGTAGTTATATATGTTTAATGTAATATTTCTATTTCTAAATATATTTACTTAAATGATAATATTACTATAGATGTTTAATGTAATATTTCTATTTTTGAATATATTTATTTATTTTTATTTACATTTTTTATTTTTTAATGCCACATGGCAATTTCTCGAAGAAGGAGTTTATGCTGATGTGGACGCTTTCTCGAGCTTCAAAAGCTCCCTTTTATTATTATATTGTATATTAACTTATTCTTATACTACGATAGATGTTTAATGTAATTTTTGATAAAAAGATATTTAATGTAATATTTTTATTTTTATATTATATACTTACTTATTCTAATATTATGATAGATGTTTAATTTAATATTTATATTTCTTATATTGTATATTTACTTATTATTTATTTTACTATACAACTTTTGGATCAATGTGTAATTTATTTATTTTCATTTCTTATATTATATATTTACATATTTTCATTTTTGCTTATATTGTATATTTACTTATTATATTTTTTTAAAAAATTGTATATTACGACAGATTCTTAGTGTAATATTTATATTTCTTATATTGTATATTTACTTATTATTTGTATTATTTAGATTGTATATTTATTTATTATTTAATTTAATTTTTACTATATCAAATTATAATATTACGATAGATGTTTAATGTAATATTTCTATTTTTGATGTATTTACTTATTATTTATTTCAATATATTATTTCTATTTATTATATTGCATATTGATTTTAATTTATATTCTTATATTGTAAGTTTACTTATTATTATCGTTTACATTTAAAGATAAATGTTTATTGTAGTATTTACATTTTTAAATTGTATATTTACTTATTATTTCTTTTCTTAATATTGTAGTTATATATGTTTAATGTAATATTTCTATTTCTAAATATATTTACTTAAATGATAATATTACTATAGATGTTTAATGTAATATTTCTATTTTTGAATATATTTATTTATTTATTTTTATTTACATTTTTTATTTTTTAATGCCACGTGGCAATTTCTCGAAGAATGAGTTTATGCTGATGTGGACGCTTTCTAGAGCTTCAAAAGCTCCCTTTTATTAGTATAGATTAGAGTCATTCCAAGTAATTTTCTCTAAGAACTTTTATTGATAAAAAAGGACTTTTTCTGTAACACAAGTTGAATAATAGAATATGTTAGTGCATTGACGACTGAGTTTTAGAAGCTAAAGAAAAACAAATCTTCATGGTGTTCTTGTACCAGTCATGAAGTACTATATGAAGTAGTACAAGAAATGAGACGTTAAGTTAGCCACAAAATCTACTAATAGAGAAAGACGTGACTTGAGTTAGGCACTACCTCAAAAGAAAGGTCGTAAGTATAAAAGTTTTGGTATTGAATAAGAGTAGACACAAAGCATAAGGGCTAGGGGTCATGAGGGGTTCTTGGGTCGAAGATAGATCTAGGAACGTGTTAGGATAGTGTCTTTGTTTGAGTGTGACATGTTAGTCAACTCGGAAGATAGTTAGAAAGACACTTTTTCTTTGTAAAGAGAAACCTCACTATCTTTGTATCAAATCCATCTTGCACTTTCATAATCATTTTTCGATCTAACAAACTCTCTTTTTCATTTCACGTGTTCTTCATCTGAACCTCTAATAACTGGTCTTTAGTATACATGTTTCAAAAGTATTTACATCCTAATCATGTACATATTGATTATTGAATACAAACTAATACAAAGCATTTTGATTTTTTTTTCCCGTCTTCAATATATAATCTGAGTTTGAACATCAGAGATTATAAACACCAATCACTTATATAAAAGGAATATAAATCTAAAAGGAAGGTATTTCTTTTTCGAAAGAACAATGATAAATTACATCAAGATTACATCATATTAAACACTAAAAAGAGGGAAAACACAAACGTATAGACTTAAAAAAAGGTATTATAAAGTAATGTTTAGGGTTGGTTTAGGGTTATGATTAAATGTTTATAATTTGGTTTAGGGTTTATGATTAAAAGTTTAGTGTTTAAGATTTACCCGATAGTTCACGGTTTACCTAAAGGCTTAGGGTTAGGCCTGGGACGTATAATCCGGGATCCGGATTCGATCCGAGATCCGTCCCGGATCCGCTCCGAAAATATGATATCCGGAGTGCCCGGATCCGAATCCGGATAGTAAAATTTCGGATCCGTCCAAATCCGGATATCTTAATTTTTAGGTCCGGATATCCGGATCCGGATCCGTGTTTTTAAAATATATTAAATTGTTAATTTTATTAATAATTATATTTAATATATTAGTATTTATACATAAAATATTTTTTTAATATTATATTTAAATTTTACTAATATTATATGTCATATATATAGTAATAAATTTTGTATAAATATTTAATTTATGTTTTATTTTTAGATTTTTTATATTTTTAAAATATTTTTTATTTTTTTTAATTATTTTTACGGATCCGGATCCGAATCCGGGTATCCGCGGGTATCACAATATCTGGGCGGATATCCGAAGTCCGGATACCCGGAAGACGCGGATCCGGATCCGGATATTAAAGTCACGGATCCGGCGAATCCGGATCCGGATCCGGATATCCTAAAATACCCCGGATATCCGGTCCGTCCCACCCCTACTTAGGGTTTATGATTTATGGTTTTGTATTTTGCTGATAGCATTAACAATATTAAAAAAATTCCTTTTTAGTAATTGCTACTATTTATTTATTTAAAAAACATAGTATAACTTAATAAATTATTTTTATTATTTTTAAATATCAAATTTAAAAAACTAAATACTAGGTTCACCCCCTACCCAATAAAAGTTTTTGTGTGAATATAGATATGGTTGATGACACTATGACGCCAGGCTTGGCTTAATCGTAGGAGGGCCCTGGCTATAACTAAAAATGGCCTCTAATCAATACGCTTTATCTTGTAATTATTATGGGACCCTGATCATAAATGTAGAAGAGAAGCTTATCTCCAAATTTTGATGGACCTTGTACAAAAGGGCTCTCTGCACATGCGTGTAAAATGAATCAATGTTAAATCTGTAATACAGCCATTAAACTTAACGAGTTTTTATATAAAAAAATTACGTTGTATAAAAACTGATTTTTGCACAATTTCTATATAAAAAATATCATAGAACAACCCTAAAAAAGTTTTTGTCACAAAAATAGTATTTAAAAATGACTAAAATAGATTTTATTTAAAAGTGCAAATATACACTTACACTCATTGGTTTAACTAATTTAGACTTATGGTTTATAATTATGAGTTGGAGTTTTGGAAGTGATGTTTAAAATAAAAAAAATAAAAATCACAAGTTTCAAAATAAAAAAAACCTATTTCAGTCATTTTAAAATTTTCTGTGACAAAAACTTCAAAATGTTATTTGAGAGAATTGTTCATTTCTGTTTTTTTTACAGCATACATTATCGAAAACCAAAAGATGTACTTATATCAGATTATAAAATTGTATAACTCTAGTTATGAGATGAAATCTTGGAAATAAGGTTTAAAATTTTTAAAAATAAAAAAATATTAAAATTTTCAAAATTAAAAAAAAACTATTTCGATTATTTTTTTTAAAGTCTATTTTGTAGGCCTACTATTTTGTAACATAAACTTAAAAATGATTATTTGAAAGAATTGTCTATTTCTGTTTGTTTTATGTACAACGTACATTATCCAAAACCAAAAATATGTACCGGTATCAGATTATAAAATTGTATAGCTCTTGTTTAGTTGGTTAAGTCTACATTTAGTTTACTTGATTCCGTTTACCATTTTATATCCAACTATATAAATAGTTATAAAGACTTTCGCTGTAACAAAAGATGAATAACTAAATCATTTTTCGATCTAACAAAATCTCTTCTTCATTTAATTTGTTCTTCATCTGAACCTCTAATATGGTATCATAACAACTATATAAACAATTATAATGAATTTTGTTGTAACACAAGATGAATAACTGAATTATTTTTCGATATAACAAACTCTCTTCTTCATTTCATTTGTTCTTCATTTGAACCTCTAATATTGTATCATAACAACCATATAAACATAGTGAATTTTGTTGTAACACAAGATGAATAACAGAATCATGTTTAATAAACTCATTTTTTTAACAAACTCTCTTCTTCATTTAATCTGTTCTTAATAACTGGTCTATAGTATACCTGTTTCCTAAGTATTTACATCCTAATCATATACATATTGATTATCGAATACAAACTAATAGGAAACATTTTGATGTTTTTTTTGTTTTCTTCGTCTACAATATACAATCCGAGTTTGAACATCAAGGATTATAAACACCAATCACTTATATAAAAAGAATATAAATCTAAAATGAAGATATTTCTTTTTCGAAAGAACAATGATAAATCACATCAAAAATTACATTATATTAAACACTAGGAAAGAGGGAACAAATATACATATAGACTTCAAAATAAAAAGAGATATTATAAAGTAACGTCAATCTATAATATAAAATACAAGAGGTAAATTTGATATCAGCCGATACTGTAATAACCTTTAATGTAATTGGCTGCCATGTCAATGGAGACATTCTTGGATGCTGGCGGTTTAGACAAGCATTTAATAAGTCGAACCCTCCTTAAAAAGCATTTAGCCAGCTTAAACTGTAGATAGACAAACATACCGCCTAGGGTCAAGCTAGCGATGGCAAGAGTGGTATAGAGTAACCATTTGTTTTCTCTAAAATGAGGTAAAGTTATGCATGCGGCAGAGACATAAGCACTTGCCATGGCTGCTACAGCCACCCACATCATCCAGTGAGATATAACCAAGAATTTCAAAAGTGAATCCTCCCTGAAAGGTACAATGCTGACGAAAAGAATGACCATACTTACTGATGTAAACAAGGCAATGCTATTGCTTATAGAGAAGATCATGAAAGCTAAGGTTTTCGCTGCTGTTGATTTCCCTATGGAATGTCCTTCTTGATAAACCCCACCAGGTGGGTTTATACCGCATGTGAAAGTAACCGATGCAATCAGGACCGCGACAATGGTTAGAGTATTCCTAGCGCTTTGCAAAGCCTCCAGTTGCATCTTAAAGTTTTCTTTTGGAGTGTCTCTGGTTTGAACACTTAGAATCTCCTTCTGCTTCTTCAACTCATCGTCTACATGATTTTCAGAACTTCCCATTTCTCTAGGACTTGATGATGAGCGTTCAACTAATATTTCCTGAAGCAATTCTTCATCATCATCTTTATTGAGAATAGATCCTACCGAGGCGGCAACCTGATGCACAGTGTTGCCCTCTACGTCGAGCTGGTTGGGAAGTTGGCTTAGGTTGTCACTCTTTGCCATGAAGATGAAAGCTTCGTTGTTCTTGTGTCTAGCAGCTATATGAATCACAGATTCTTTCTTTCCTAATATGACTGAGTAGAAAGAAGAGGGAACCTTATGGAGATATTCGACTCTACTGATTTCTTTTAATACTACTCTCTAAAGTCAACCATACCCTCTTCGTCAAAATTTATAAAATATATATAAATATTGTACATGATCGTTTGGACCATACTTTTCTTTGTACGAGACATCCAATGATAAGGTTAACATTCAGTTTAATCGATATGTTTAGAAGTTTGACTACTTCTTACTTCCAGGATCCACTAGTTAAAAAAACAGAATAAACTTGTAGTGTTTCCCACTTTAAGTCTAAACTAAATATTAGCTTATAGCAAATGTCACCAATCTATCACATTTTGTCTGTTCACACACTCCATATCTATGAAAAATAAATTATATCCTATACCTGATCTGAGTACTACGATGTTATAATATTTGAATGTTGTGGAAAAATGCTTGTGTAGAGATCAAATATTGATTAAAATATATTTTTCTAAGCCCTAATATTATAAATTTAGTAAGTAGCCATTTGGTCAACTAAAATTACCAAGTGTAGACATGGAAGTCTATGTATAGACAGAATTATATATTGTATAATAAGATTGACTAAATAAAATGTCCAAGGTATATATATATCACTTACAAGTTCCTAATCTAATGAATTATAGGTTACTTTCTGCCAATTTATTCTTGAACCAAGTAGTCAAATTTATTATTGCATAAGTATAATTTTCTGAGAATAATGAGAAAATATAAGTTAAATGTTTCACAGAATTGAAGATTCAAACTTTAATTTCTAAAACTACAGGATTAGCTGAAGTTAATTAAAGCATATTTTTAAAATTACATCAATCAAAACCATGGAAGTCTAGACATGGAAGTCTATGTATAGACAAAATTATATATTGTATAATAATATTGACTAATGAAAATGTCAGAGGTATATATATCATTATATATTTCTGTATACAGTTTGAATTTTTTATAAAAAAATTTTCTTCGAATATGAATATATTGATATATCCGTGCTTATGCGCGCACATAAACATTTATAAAAACTCAAATAATTTTTTTTTAATATTTTTTTCTCTTTATATTTTTTTTTATTTAATTAAGATTCTTATTTATGAATTGTTGAGTTGCAGTATTTTAACTACTTGATTTCGTACAAAAATATTCAACTTAGCAAGATACTATTTGATTCAGAAATTCCAATTTTGTTTTAAGTTTGGGAATTGTGATTTGTATGGTTATTTTTGATTGTAGTTTTATACTTTGATTATTTTGCTTAATGATATAATTTTTATTTTTCTTTTTTAAAATCACTAATTAATCATTTACCTTCTACCAATTTAGTCTTGAACCAAGTAATCAAATTCTATTATTGCATAGGTATGATTTTCAGGGAATAATAAGAAAATATAATTTAAACGTTTCACAGAATTGAAGATTCAAACTTTAATTCTATAAGGATTAGCTGAAGTTAAAAAAATATTTTCAAAATCACATTGTCATCAATCAAAACCATCTCAATATAAATAATTTTGTTTGGATTATTTTGGATGAACTCATGTGATGAAATAATGGAAGTTAGTTTTATGCAAAAGAAACACGTAATGTTATTAATAAATTAGATTTTAAGATATCGATAAATTTGAATAGATGGTTTAAATTTGAAAAAAAAAACAATTATTCATTTATATAGAAAGGAAGCATTCAAATAATATTAGGAGTAAAAATTTATAATTAAAAATAAAAGGGAATTTCATAAATTTAAGATAAAGTGTGTTTAAAAATTCTAAAATTATGTAAATTGAAATTAAATAGTGTTTTCAAAATTCATGGGTTCGTAGATCAATACCAGAGTAGTTTAGTATGCTAAAATCTCTGATATGCTTCTTTAGTAATTTCAGTTTTTTGGAGACTCTCAACATTGCATAACCAGTTGTAGAATCGAGATCCAGCAAAAACACAAGGCACAAAGTAATTCCAAAAAACACGTATATCTTTTATTAGAAATCCTTAACACAATTTCTTACAAACTTGTTTGATCCGAATTACACGACTCGTCACAGATCGATTCCTAACACACCCAACTTGCGTGAACCAACCCCTGTTGATCACGTCTACAAATCACTCACTTTCTGAAACCCCAAAATTCCCTTTGTATTTCTATGAGAATTACTACGTCAAAAGCTCTGACCTTAATTTTAGGAAAAACTAAGATATATAGGAAATAATCTTTTCCTATTATCTAATATATTATCTCCTATATTTTAGCATCACCAAATCTTCCAATTTGTGATTTAATATGCTTAATTAAAGCATATTTTCGTCATCCAAACATATGGAAATATTCCACATCATCACATCTTCATGTTTCCTTTTTATTCTCTGAAGCGTGTGTCACACCTCATTTTCCATGTGTAACACACATACACGAATTCCAAATTCTTGAGCTTACATTCTCCCCCTTTTTCACTGAGTTTTACAACTCAAGCTCACGAACCTTTAAGCACAATATGCATCATGCACTTCATCAAAGTATTTATCTTGAACTCCCCCTGAATCAAGTATCATCTCCCTCTGCTTGAGTGAAAAACTCTGTGAAAAACTTCATGATACTTGTTGGAACATCAAAACTCTCAATGCCTTATAGTAGAAGTCCATCGAACTGGTTCTTCAGCTTCAGCATATTGATTTCCAATCTGAGTGTATGACACATTGGTATGCTTGTGTGACACACCTTTCGTAAAATTAGGATACAGATCCTTCTTTGCTATCCATATCTGTCCATACCTTTTGGGTTCCACATAACAAAGGTTCATCCTCTAAGCTCGCTCAATCTGATTTCTACGAGCATAACAATAGACAACATTATGTCCGATCTTGCCACAAAAGTGACAGCCATTCGCTTAGCAACAAATTTTATGTCTTCTACCTTCGTTTTTGACACTGATTTTGATGGTTCTGCAGCTACTGATATGCTAGTTTGTTGTGATGTATCTTTTGGTTTATCATTAGATTTTTCTGCAGATTTTATGAACTTTATCCGATCAGCCTTGTCATGATCTTGATCTTGTGAAGTAGTGCCTTTGTATCAGTTTTTTGGAGACTCTCAACATTGCAGAACCAGTTACGTTGAATGAAAACCACTTCTCTCCTATCTTCTCTGCTACCATTGGCAGAAATTCATTTTTCTACAGTAAGTAATTAAAAATCGGAAGGGAACTTGAGAATTGGCGAAATGATGACGGTAACAGGTGCATGATCCGAAAAATCCGGAGAGAGGAATGAAGCTACAGCGGGACATAAGTAGTTGCTCCATGCATCATTCACTAAAACTCTGTCTAACTTCTTCGCTATAGGTATTGTCTTGCTTTTTTCCACCAGGTAAAGGTATTACCTCAGAAATTCATGTCTGCTAAGTCTGTCTCAAGAAGACAATCCTTACACAGCCTTGTGCGCTTGTCAACTCTTGAAGATGTTCCAAGAGAGTGTTCCTCCGGAGATAATGTTTGGTTAAAATCTCCTAATACAATCCATAGTTTCCCGTTAACAGCTGAGAAGCTTCCAGATTCACAATAGATTCCCATAATTCCTTCATTTCTTCATGATAGTATGACACATATACAATGGATGCCAATAAAGGTGGCTGAGACAGCAACAGACTGGTGCCACAAAATCCATATCTTATCAAGATCCGAAAATTGTAGTTATCTTCAAAACACCACTCAGGAAGTAACTCATTTACAAACTTCTTTCTCTTTGATTGCTTGACATGGGTTTCTAATAAACTGTGTTTTAAATGGCGCATGGCGCTCTAAGGCGAGGAGGTTGGAGCCATGCGCCTTGCGCCATGGCGCTCCAAGGCGCTCGCCTTATGGATAGGATGCATTCAAACATGAGTTAGTTATCTACAGCTATAGAGGAACTTAGATATGCATTGACTGATGTTCCTAAGTTAGAAATGTGTGTATGTGTTAGCTATAACTATTTCTATGGTTACGTACATAAGATAGTTATAGATTAGACTCGTATACAACACTAGCACAATCAAATATACCAAAAAGTCTTATACACACTAATATAGGCAGCTACTAGTTAGTTATGCACACTAATATAGCCAACTATGTACACATTGATAAAATCCAAAACACCAAAACAAAGAATTTGAAACCAAAAAACTAAATTCAGTTGCTCAAATCCAACAAAACCTAAAACTCTAAGGATCTAAGCATTATGTTTTAAGGATATTTAAATAGTTGTCAAAGTAGTGATAGAATTCCAAGATGATTTAAGGGTTCTGTCAAAGATAAAACACAAGGCGCGCTTTGAAGCACTTAAGGCGCTTATATTTAAGCCAATGGCGCACCATGGCGAGCGCCTTAAGGAACTAGGCTTCGCCTTAGAGGACTGAGGCGTTAGGACCATCGCCACGGTGCGCCTTGCGCCTTGGCGCAAAAGGCGATCGCCTTTTAAAACACAGCTAATAAATTTTTACTATCGTTAACAATCTCCTCCAAATTCAGCTTCTTTATCTTCAATCTAAGCTTAAATTGACTGTTAATTTTTCTTTGTTTAATGGTTTCTTCTCATTTTGGTGCAAGATGGATCAATGTTCTTTTTCTCACCGTGGCTGTTATTTTTTTGTTGCCTCACAGTTGATCTAGCAGTTGAATTTTGTTTTGGAGACAGTGCTTTGGTTGCAAGTTAGACTTGTAAAGTTGGATTAACATTCATAGTCTCTATAAATGTTTCCCTTACGTCAGGTATTAGAACGGTTAATCACAGTGATACACCTTAATGAATTAAGTATATTATATTTAATTTCCAGTACTACTTTTTTTATTTATTAGTTCTTATCAATTCAATTTAATATAATTATCAATATTTATATTAAAAAAAAAGAGAAATATCTTAAGATAGATCTAAAAAAAAATTGTCACGAAAATAGATTTCAAGGAGAAAAATAACCAAAATAAACTTTATTAAAAGGTGTAAATATACATTTATACTACTTGAATTAACTAATGTAGACTTAGGATTTAGAGTTATGGGGTGGATTTTGGAGGTGAAGTTTAAAATTAAAAAATATATATATTAAAATTTTCTAAATAAAAAAAATCTAATTTGGTCATTTTTTATTTAAGGTTTATTTTTGTGACAAAAACTTTAAAAAGTCTATTTGAGAGATTTCTCTTAAAAAACTAATTTCCTTTTATATAAATTCTAATTTTATAAAAAAAAGATCTTTATGATTTTTCCAATATCACATTACTTGTATCAATATGCTACAATATTAATATTAAATATCTAGTATATCATTTTCAATAAAAATAAAGGATATCACATTTGCTAGATAGATTTAAAATAATTTGTTTATTTATAAATCTCAAAAATACTATTTAATTTTTATTTTCATAACTGTAGAATTTGTAAACACACTTTATCTTAATTTTATGAAATTTCCTTTTATTTATAATTATAAATTCTAAATCCTAATACTATTTGAATGCTTCATATAAATATAAATATATAATTATTTCTTTCAAATTTAAACCATCAACTCAAATTTATCGATATCTTATATTCTAATTTATTCTTAAAATTACGTGTGTCTTTTGTATAAAACTAACTTTCATCATTTCATCACAGAAATTCATCCAAAATAATTTAAAAAATCTATTTATATTGAGATGGTTTTGATTGATGACAATGTAATTTTAAAATACTTTTTAACTTCAGCTAATCCTGTAGTTATAGAAACGTTTAACTTATATTTTCTCATTATTCTCAGAAAATAATACTTAAAATAATAGAATTTGATTAGTTGGTATGAATTTCAAGAATAAATAGGCATAAGGTAACTTATAATTCATTAGTTTAGGAACTTGTAAGTGATTAATTAGTCGATTTTCAAAAAATAATTAAAAACTATATAATACAGCAATATAATCAAAGTATAAAACTACAATCATAAATAACCATACAAATCACAATTAAACTACTATATGCCAAACTTGAACAAAACTGGAGTTTCTGAATCAAATAGTATCACTAAGTTGAATAGCTTTTTTACAATAACAAGTACTTAAAATACTGCCACTCAAAAATACATAAATAAGAGTCTTAATTAAATAACATAAAATACCGCACAAATAAAATAAATATTAAAAATTATTTTATTGAGTTTTTAACAAATATTTATGTGCGATAGATAAATCAATATATTCCTATTCGAAGAAAAAAAGATATATATATATATATATATAATTCAAACTGTATACAGAAATATATAGTGATATATATACCTTTGACATTTTCTTTAGTCATCTTATTACTATACACAGACTTCCATGTCTACACTTCGTAATTTTAGTTGACCAAATGGCTACTTACTAAATTTATAATATACTTTAATCATTATTTGCTCTCTCTGCACAAGCCTTTTTCCACAACATTCAAGTATTATAACATCGCAGTACTCAGATCAAGTATAGGATATAATTTATTTTTCATAGATATTCAGTGTGTGAACAGAACATGTGATAGATTAGTGACATTTGCTATAAGCTAATATTTAGTTTAGACTTAAAGTGGCAAACACTACAAGTTTATTCTGTTTTTTAACTAGTGGATCCTGGAAGTAAGAAGTAATCAAACTTCTAAACATATCGATTAAACTGAATGTAAACCTTATCAATGTATAGTTTTTCGAATACCGGTTAGTTATCAACTTAAAGCATGACGTTTACAGACTCTTCATGTCTTTACTGGTAACTAGCATGCAGATATTTTGACTAAAAGCTTTTTATCCCAAACCTTTCCATTCACTTCAATGGTGGTTCTCATTGTCAAACATTTATGTTCAACCAGACATGGAAACTAAAGACTTGCAGTGTCTTAGGATCGGTAGTTTAATGCTGGTTATTAGATAGCTGGTTTACTTGTAAATACATGTTTTTATATAAGTGACACTAGCTTAGTTTTGTAAAGTTAAGTTTAATCTGGATAATAAAAGTTTTCTATCATTAATAATCTCCTCCAAATTAAGCTTCACCGTCTTCAATCTAACCTTGAATCGACTGTTTATTTTTCTTTGTTTACTTGTTTGTTCTCATTTTGATGCAAGCTGGATCAGTACTCTTTTTTCACCGTGGCTGTTATTTTCTTGTTGCCTTACGGTTGACCTAGCAGTTGGATTTTGTTTCGGAGATAGTGCTTTTGTTGCAAGTAAGATTTGTAAAGTTGGATTAACATTCATGATCTGTGATATATTATTTGAGAAGCCAATTTTCTACGTGTTGTACTTATGTTAGTTATTAGAATGGTTGATCACAATAATATCTTTAATGAATTAAGTTTATTATACCTAATTTCCACTAGTACTTTTTCATTTTTTTTAACTCTTATCAAATCACTTTAATATAAATATCAATATTTATATTAAAAGAAACTAATTTTCTTTTATATAAATTCTAACCTTATTTTTCCCTAAATCACATTACTTGAATAAATTTGCCTAGGATATTAGATATCTAGTATCTCATTTTTAATAAAAATAAAGGAAATCACATTTACTAGATAGATTTAAAATATTTTTTATTTATAAATTTCAAAAACACTATTTAATTTTAGTTTTCATAATTTTAGAATTTGTAAACACACTTTATCTTAATTTTATGAAATTCCCTTTTATTTTTAATTATAAAATTTTGAATCCTAATATTATTTGAATGCTTCATATCCATATAAATAAATAAATATTTCTTTCAAGTTTAAACCATCAACTCAAATTTATCGATATCTTAGAATCTAATTTATTCATAACATTGCATATTTCTTTTATATAAAACTAAATTTCATTATTTCATCACACGAATTCATCCAAAATAATTCAAACGAAACTATTTATATTGAGATGGTTTTGATTGATGTAATTTTAAAAATATGTTTTAACTTCAGCTAATCCTGTAGTTATAGAAATTAAAGTTTGAATCTTCAATTCTGTGAAACAGTTAACTTATATTTTCTCATTATTCCTAGAAAATTATACTTATGCAATAATAAATTTGACTACTTGGTTCAAGAATAAATTGGCAGAAAGTAACCTATAATTCATTAGATTAGGAACTTGTAAGTGATATATATATACCTTGGACATTTTATTTAGTCAATCTTATTATACAATATATAATTCTGTCTATACATAGACTTCCATATCTATACAACAGGGGTTGGTTCACGCAAGTTGGGTGTGTTAGGAATCGATCTGTGACGAGTCGTGTAATTCGGATCAAACAAGTTTGTAAGAAATTGTGTTAAGGATTTCTAATAAAAGAGATACGTGTTTTTGGGATTACTTTGTGCCTTGTGTTTTCGCTGGATCTCGATTCTACAACTGGTTCTGCAATGTTGAGAGTCTCCAAAAAACTGAAATTACTAAAGAAGCATATCAGAGATTTTAGCATACTAAACTACTCTGGTATTGATCTACGAACCCATGAATTTTGAAAACACTATTTAATTTCAATTTACATAATTTTAGAATTTTTAAACACACTTTATCTTAAATTTATGAAATTCCCTTTTATTTTTAATTATAAATTTTCACTCCTAATATTATTTGAATGCTTCCTTTCTATATAAATGAATAATTGTTTTTTTTTTCAAATTTAAACCATCTACTCAAATTTATCGATATCTTAAAATCTAATTTATTAATAACATTACGTGTTTCTTTTGCATAAAACTAACTTCCATTATTTCATCACATGAGTTCATCCAAAATAATTCAAACAAAATTATTTATATTGAGATGGTTTTGACTGATGACAATGTGATTTTGAAAATATTTTTTTAACTTCAGCTAATCCTTATAGAATTAAAGTTTGAATCTTCAATTCTGTGAAACGTTTAAATTATATTTTCTTATTATTCCCTGAAAATCATACCTATGCAATAATAGAATTTGATTACTTGGTTCAAGACTAAATTGGTAGAAGGTAAATGATTAATTAGTGATTTTAAAATAGAAAATAAAAATTATATATTAAGCAAAATAATCAAAGTATAAAACTGCAATAAAAAATAACCATACAAATCACAATTCCCAAACTTAAAACAAAATTGGAATTTCTGAATCAAATAGTATCTTGCTAAGTTGAATATTTTTGTACGAAATCAAGTAGTTAAAATACTGCAACTCAACAATTCATAAATAAGAGTCTTAATTAAATAACAAAAAATATAAATAGAAAAAAATATTAAAAAAAATTATTTGAGTTTTTATAAATGTTTATGTGCGCGCATAAGCACGGATATATCAATATATTCATATTCGAAGAAAAATTTTTTATAAAAAATTCAAACTGTATACAGAAATATATAATGATATATATACCTCTGACATTTTCATTAGTCAATATTATTATACAATATATAATTTTGTCTATACATAGACTTCCATGTCTAGACTTCCATGGTTTTGATTGATGTAATTTTAAAAATATGTTTTAACTTCAGCTAATCCTGTAGTTTTAGAAATTAAAGTTTGAATCTTCAATTCTGTGAAACATTTAACTTATATTTTCTCATTATTCTCAGAAAATTATACTTATGCAATAATAAATTTGACTACTTGGTTCAAGAATAAATTGGCAGAAAGTAACCTATAATTCATTAGATTAGGAACTTGTAAGTGATATATATATACCTTGGACATTTTATTTAGTCAATCTTATTATACAATATATAATTCTGTCTATACATAGACTTCCATGTCTACACTTGGTAATTTTAGTTGACCAAATGGCTACTTACTAAATTTATAATATTAGGGCTTAGAAAAATATATTTTAATCAATATTTGATCTCTACACAAGCATTTTTCCACAACATTCAAATATTATAACATCGTAGTACTCAGATCAGGTATAGGATATAATTTATTTTTCATAGATATGGAGTGTGTGAACAGACAAAATGTGATAGATTGGTGACATTTGCTATAAGCTAATATTTAGTTTAGACTTAAAGTGGGAAACACTACAAGTTTATTCTGTTTTTTTAACTAGTGGATCCTGGAAGTAAGAAGTAGTCAAACTTCTAAACATATCGATTAAACTGAGTGTTAACCTTATCATTGGATGTCTCGTACAAAGAAAAGTATGGTCCAAACGATCATGTACAATATTTATATATATTTTATAAATTTTGACGAAGAGGGTATGGTTGACTTTAGAGAGTAGTATTTAAAGAAATCAGTAGAGTCGAATATCTCCATAAGGTTCCCTCTTCTTTCTACTCAGTCATATTAGGAAAGAAAGAATCTGTGATTCATATAGCTGCTAGACACAAGAACAACGAAGCTTTCATCTTCATGGCAAAGAGTGACAACCTAAGCCAACTTCCCAACCAGCTCGACGTTGAGGGCAACACTGTGCATCAGGTTGCCGCCTCGGTAGGATCTATTCTCAATAAAGATGATGATGAAGAATTGCTTCAGAAAATATTAGTTGAAGGCCCATCATCAAGTCCTAGAGAAATGGGAAGTTATGAAAATCATGTAGACGATGAGTTGAAGAAGCAGAAGGAGATTCTAAGTGTCCAAACCAGAGACACTCCAAAAGAAAACTTTAAGATGCAACTGGAGGCTTTGCAAAGCGCTAGGAATACTCTAACCATTGTCGCGGTCCTGATTGCATCGGTTACTTTCACATGCGGTATAAACCCACCTGGTGGGGTTTATCAAGAAGGACATTCCATAGGGAAATCAACAGCAGCGAAAACCTTAGCTTTCATGATCTTCTCGATAAGCAATAGCATTGCCTTGTTTACATCAGTAAGTATGGTCATTCTTTTCGTCAGCATTGTACCTTTCAGGGAGGATTCACTTTTGAAATTCTTGGTTATATCTCACTGGATGATGTGGGTGGCTGTAGCAGCCATGGCAAGTGCTTATGTCTCTGCCGCATGCATAACTTTACCTCATTTTAGAGAAAACAAATGGTTACTCTATACCACTCTTGCCATCGCTAGCTTGACCCTAGGCGGTATGTTTGTCTATCTACAGTTTAAGCTGGCTAAATGCTTTTTAAGGAGGGTTCGACTTATTAAATGCTTGTCTAAACCGCCAGCATCCAAGAATGTCTCCATTGACATGGCAGCCAATTACATTAAAGGTTATTACAGCATCGGTTGATATCAAATTTACCTCTTGTATTTTATATTATAGATTGACGTTATTTTATAATTGAAGTCTATACGTATATTTGTTCCCTCTTTCCTAGTGTTTAATATAATATAATTTTTGATGTGATTTATCATTGTTCTTTCGAAAAAGAAATATCTTCCTTTTAGATTTATTTTCTTTTTTATATAAGTGATTGATGTTTATAATCTCTGATGTTCAAACTTGAATTATATATTCTAGACGAAGAAAACAAAAAAAATGAAAATCAAAATGTTTCGTATTAGTTTGTATATGTATATGATTAGGATGTAAATACTTTGGAAACAGGTATACTATAGACCAGTTATTAGAGGTTTAGATGAAGAAATGAAGAAGGGAGTTTGTCAGATCGAAAAATGATTATGTTATTTATCTTGTTACAACAAAATTCATTATGACTGTTTATATAGTTGGTTGGATATAAAATGGTAAACGGAGATCAATTTCTCGGCTTCTCTTCTACATTTATAATCATGTAAATTATGATCAGTGTCCGATAATAATTACAAGATAAAGCATTTTGATTAGATACCATTTTTAGTTATAGCTCAGCGCCCTCCTACGATTAAGCAAGCCTCGTGTAACCGCACCGGTTGCAGTTGCGGAGGTTTGCGGATAGTTACGGTTTTATGCATTATTAAAAGATTTGGACGACTGGTAAACAGTTAAAAATTATTGCGTTGACGGGATACTTATGACTGATTAACTACCAAATGAAGCAATAGTTAAATATAAATGAATAATATTTATATTTTATGTAATTATAAAAATATTAAAAATCATATTATTATAATAAATTATATTTATAAAATTATACTATTATTTTTTAAAAAAATATAGAAATATTTTTCTTTAAATTTTTATAAAATAAATTAAAATCTAATATATATATATATTGGTATTTCTATTAATCAATTTAAAATTTTAATTGAATATTTTTTTTACTTTTTATTTATATAGGTTTTTGGAAAAAAAATATTTTTTTCATCCTCCGACTACCGCCCGTCACCGCAAACGCTAGCTGGAACCAGCTTTGAATTTTAGAGGTTTATATCGGTTTGAATCGATTTATGACGTTTTGTATTATTGTTAAAAAACACCAACAACCGCTACCAACCGCAAAAACTGCGTTTGCGGGTGGTAACGAGAAAACCAGTCACACCCTAAGCGAAGCCTGGCCTCATAGTGTCATCAACCATATCTATATGAACTTTTTTTTGGGTTCCAACTAATAATATTTAGTTATTTTAGATTTGGTATTTTTCAAAAAAAATTTTATTTACAAATTATTATCTTTACAAGCTACAGTTTGATGTAAGTCGGTGCTTGATTCTTGCCAAGGACGACCCTGCAGAAAGCAGGAAACAAACCATTGAACCTAATCCCGAATAGGCAATGATGATGCTGATGATTATAAAGGTGCAGCAAACAGTGTTCACGTTATTTATTATTATTATTATCATCATGTTACAGTCATAGAATCAATATAATCCGTAACAAACATTGCTATTTACATCTAAAAAGGTACCTCAATTTTTTTTATATATACAATTTTCCACAGTTATTTTTGTTCTTCTGTTGTTGAACTTGAAGCTGAGTTTGTGGTGAAAAAAAACAACCAAAAACAACATCACCTTCTTCTGATGTATCTTCTCTTCAGTGGTTCTTCTCTTCTGCAATACCTTCTTCATTATCTATAAACTTGCTTTGTGTCTCTTCTTCTGAAATCGAGCTATCTTCATCAGATCTCGAACTCTCTTCTTCTGATCTCGAGCTCTCTTCTCTCCTATGTACAACTCCGAGCTCGGACTCTGCTCCATGATCCTCTATAGGAGCCACTTGATCACCTAGTGTAGTGTTCCTTGGACTCTGCATTGATCTGTGGCATAATATTTGTGTCAAGAAACTGTGACAGAGACCAAGAGAAATTAAAACCAAACTATTGAACTCACTCTTTCATCACTTGTTGTGATTTAGGAGAGTGGAGATAACCCCAGGCTGGAACCAAATCTCTTGTTCTTGCTTCAATCGTACGAGTTTGGATTCCTTCAATCTCCATCTCCCCTCCTCCACCATTCTTCTCTTCATCATCCTGGTTCACCACCAACTCTTGAAACCTAAACTGTTTTTGTACAAAAATAAAAAGCATCAGAGACATCCACACACACAACACATTACAAGTTTCCAAAACTAAGAAGGAAATATTACATGTCGCCTTCCCCATAATGGTAGCCGAGACGGCTGATACATTTGCAATTCTGCTTCAGACATGTACAGCTGATGCTTATCCTCCACATGGGCATTTCCTTTCTTAGTCACTTTCCAAGATTCCTCAGCACTCTGCTTCCTAACAATCTCCGGAAACACTTTATTTTTAGAATCAGAAACTGTTCCACCTCCATATATGTCACTGTGTTGATCTTGCATCTCTCTTCTAGACTGATTTTGGATCATGGACCACCTTCGTATTGGTTCAATCTCTGAACCAGACTCAAAATCTAACCCCCTCATCGCCGCAGCCTCATGACTACCCCCAACTGGATCTGCCTTTAACGGATACTGAGTCATACATCCAGAAGGAGCAAAAACCAGAAGACTCCTCTTTGAGTTATTACCAGAAGCAGCAGAACCATAGCGGTTGTTCTTGTTCTGTTCAACGCATAAAGTTGATGCGGTTGCACCAGTTAAAGAGCCACCAACCATTCCAGCAGCTGCAGCTGCAGCACCGCTCATTGTTCCCATCCATCCACTGATGTTTCCGCTTCTTATCCTATTAACCGCTGAAAGAGGAACCGGAGCATTCCCCACTCCCTGGGGATTAATCTCAAACATGTGACTAGTCCCTCTTGAAGAGCTAATCACTATCAAACTGCTATCATTGCTGAAACTGATGTCTTGTATCACCTGCAAAAAATCTCCTTCAGGTTAATCAAAGACGTCAGATTATCTCAATACGCAAAAGTGAAGGGCTCTGCTTACCGCATTAGTAAAACCACGCTGAAGCCTGAACAGATGCACAAAAGAGGCTGTGGTCACATCACTATGTGTAGAAGTTATCGGCATTATTCTAAAGACATTAATATTGTGTCCCTGATTCGAAGCAGTCACCAAAAGTATGCCACTTGGATCAAAGCTCAAAGCTGAAATAGGACTCTTGTGTGCCTTAAACTGCGCAATGACGCTTTTGCTTATGATATCTTTGATTATAACCTGCAGACAACACCACGTATATATGTATAAAGCACAAACATATGGTTAATCAACTTGATTTGGAGTTTACCATTCCAATGCTATCCTCGTCTGGCACATTTTCCTTAGTAACTCCAACGCCTTTCAAACCAGGAATATAAGAATTGGGCAGAACCTCTGAGCAGTAACCAGAGAGTGACCTGTACCCTTTGTCTCCAATATTCAAGATCCCATAAGCGATCTGCCTGCTTGAATCCCTTGCAAATTGTGAAACACTGGGTGATGATGACAGTGTGATAAGTTCTGGAGTGAAATGTGTGGAATTTGAGTCGGCAACACGACTTCCGCTGTAAGCAATCCATCGTGGACCAACGGCAAGAGGACCATATCCAATACCCAAGGGGTCATAGGCGATGGAGTTAGTGACAATCATGTATTCCATCACCAATGTTTTAGCATTATAGCAACTTATCTGCAAATTCAAATATGCCACTTGTTAGTTCCAAAACAGACAAATAACAGGGAACACAATCGACACAATGTGACAAATCTCGAACCTGAGCTGCTTGTAGTACAGCAACAATCCGAGAACTGCACCTAACAGTATAGATGATAGACCGAAACTTCAATGTATGCACATAGGACTGAGACTTTAACGAGTAGACATGCACATTGGTAGGAACTACGGTTTCACTTCCAGGGTTGTCAGAAACGCTCTGTTTACTCGAATTATCTTCCCAAGAACTGTCACCACAAACAGCCAAAAGCGGACGGCTCTCAGAAAACATGTCGTCTAAACCCTCCGAGGTAATCGGGTTGGGTAGCATTTGCATAAAGGATGCTCGTCCATCATGAGCAGAGACTATAACATGGACGTTGTCTGTATCTTCAACATCCCAAACTTGAAAACCAGAGTGAAATGCAAGTAGAAGAACTCTTCGAGTATCTCCATCCTCTTTCTCTAGCTTATCAAACCCCGCCCATAGTACCTTTTGCATCAAAAACATTCAACTTTTTTTAAAAAAAAATACACAAAACTTAGGAAAACAAAACAGTTACACAACCTAAAGGTCCAATCTTTTAAAGCTATCAACCAAAACAAATGAAGCAAAACCCAGAAGATATTCTTGCCACCTAATGATAAACATAAGCAAGTTCTTCTCCAAGAACAAGAATCTTCACCCATTATAACAAGCTCTTAGGAGATCTCCAACTCACTTCTATTTTTGACTCTAAATGGTAAAACAAAAACAACTTTTAGAAAAACAAAGCACTCCAAAACCTAAAGGTCCAAGCTTTGAAAGCAATCAACCAAATGAAGCAAAACCCACAAGAGATTCTTGTCACCAAAAGAGAAACATAAACAAGTTCTTAGCTTTTCCCCCAAGAACCGGCACGAACCGTAATGAAGCAACTTTTTTACCTGATCGTTGGGAGATCCAATGCCAGGGTTAACGGCGGAGGCGGCGGAGCGAGCAACGGTGGAGGCACCAGAGGAAATAACACGAAGGCAGTTAGAGAAAGCACGGAAGGAGGTCTTGGCAGATCGGGACACAACTCCACGGTCGGAAGTCTGAGAAGTCATAATAATGTTGTCGTTGATCAAACTCTTTCACACTAGTCTTTACCCTCCCAAATCAAATCCTCTCTCTCTCTCTCTGTTTCTACGCCCAATAAAATATATCTCACACGATGGAGAATCTCCGAGAATGAGGGACCCGATAATCCCCAATTCACAATCTCTTACAAATGGAATCTAAAATTAGAAACAAAATACACGCAAACTCTGCTTCTTCTTCTACAAGCAAGACACAATCAAAGCTTTGATCAAAGCAAAGAAACAAAAAAAATTGAATATTTACAAAACCCAGAACAACGAATTAGCGAATCAAACTGAATAATAAATTAAGGTGAAACCCTAAATAAGAAGAAGATGATTATATAATAGAAAGAAAAAAAACGAACAAATGAAGTAACTTTTTTTTTGTGTGTGTTTTTTGTGGAATAAAGAGGTAAATTAAGAAAGAATTAGAAAAATTAGAAGACGCGAATTGAAACCCAGAAAGAATGAATAATGATTAAGACTTTCGAAACGTTTAGGGAGCAAGAAATAAAGGATAAGAGAGACAAGGAAGACCCTAAATGCTGTTTCAAACTTCTTAAATCATTTTTTTCTTTTCTTTATTTATATATATTTAAGTGAAAATAAAAAGGATCTCTTTTACGTATCGTCTTTGGTATATACTACAGAGAAGAGAAAGAGACTCACCTTCCACGTCTTCTTTCCCTATAAAATGGAATAATTGTCAAATGTCTGGTTTTATTGGTTGTACCAACAACTAAACCAAACGAAACCAAACGAAACCTAAATATTAATTGAATCTCCTACTTCTATTGACTATTGTATTTTATTTACATTTTCGATTTTAACTAACCGAGTTTAAACCAATTTATACTCATCATCATCATTCAAGACCTAAAATGCTAAACCAATCAAATCAACCAAAACTAGTACGACGTGTGTTCTAGTCTTAATTTTCTTTTTATTCCGTGACGTGCGCTAGTCTTGTACCAAAAATCTGATTAGTTTACTTTGATTATCTGTTTGTTTTTGATTAATTAACTTCGAGCAACTCGGTTTAATTAATATAGGTTTGACTTGTTCCGTTAAACCAATCACTACCTGTAAACTTTATTATTATGACCAAAAGAAACTCTTTGTCTAGTTGACATTAAGATTAAGATGAAGATCAAAGAGAAACTTCACACGTCTTCTTTTTTTAGGTTTATGGTGTATACGCTTTTTCTTGTAAACCCTTTGGTAACACAACAGTTTCTTTTGATCAAACACTATCATTATTTAGAACACACATATGAGTCAGGAAGATCTATCGTTAAAGGAGTACCACTTACATTTTTGCGATACAGCCAGACACGTACACGCCACACTAAGGAAACTTGACTATGAGAGTATTTCAGTATACTATTTGAAATCATGTCAAGTAAATACTCCCTTGTTTTTTGTTGTACAACTAAATCTCATAATTGTATAACGCAGAGGTGCGATCAAATGGATGTTTCTGTTTGATGAGTGCTTAGTGTTATGTTTCTCTTTGTTGAGCTTGAAGTATTTTACGTCATGTCTCTAGTTCTCTGTTCATTTAAGTTTTAGATGTATTCTAATGTAGAGGTTTGGAGCCCTCACTAGGGCCGATCCTAAGATTTTAGAAACTCTAGGCTTCAACTCAAATTACTTTTTTTTTAAACAAATTTGGGGGCTTGTAAAAAAAATTTCGAGGCTTATTTCTATGTAATTCTCTTTAAAAAAAAATAGCGGTATAAAGCCAATGTTTCATTCGGTTTTGCCCAGGACCGGCTATAGAACGATGTGTTCAAGCATCTAGAATGAACAGAAGGAATAAATATGTCTTCATGATTTGTTGTGGTTGAATGCCGCAATCTCAAGCAACTTATATCAATATATATTGTTGAAGTGCTCTCCAAGGATAGCTTCTGATTATTCTTGTAAGTTATTGTTAATAGTGACTCGTTGGTCAGTTTCATGATTTTACATTTCTGAAGTATACTAGAGTTGAAACGTTTGATCAAGAGAGAACTCCACAAAACATGTATTTAGGTTTAGGATGTTTAAACAGTTGTTTCTTGTAAACCCTTGCATAATAGGACAGTTTGTTGGATCAAAGACTACATCAGTTTTATACAGATTCTAGTAGTAGTGGTTCGCTTCCCTAACAGACAACACCCTTACCCTGATTCTTGTTTTTCTGTTGTAAACAAGACCCATGTTAAGGTCTCAATCAAATACAGAAGTCAGTTGAATCTTATCAATGGTTTCTTAGAACACACATATGAGAGTCATGGAGAGTTTTATGCTAAAGATTTTCAGTACCAAAAATAATTATATATCAAAGGAGCAGGGAAAATTTCATTACACTACAAATTAAAGTGTAATGTTGCCATTGAAAATATAACTCAAACATAACATTTTTTAAGATATAAACACATACACGTCACAGTAGTGAGACTTTTTTATTATCATCAAGAAGACCACCATGTGTACGCACACGCTTTAGAACACACTTGTCCTCATGATCTTTAGTAAGGAGTTGCCTGGAACTGGCACGTTCCAACTGCAGGTATTTTGCAGATGTTAGGCAAGTTCTTAGCAGTCCTAAACATGTGTTTCACCTGTTGTCGTCCATGCATTCCTTTGAAACTAACTTGCTGAATCACATGTTTCAGTGTAGGACATACACACATCTTGTCCACTTATCGTAGCTCATTACAACACATTTTGAGAGCTGGTTGGTGATGCTTAGGCACAGCGTTTTCACCATCCTCAATATCAACATTCAGAAGGAGATCAAAATCATCAGCTTCATATCCAGCTCTTCATTGCTGAGCACGTTTACAGATCCATTGCTTGCAACCTGTTAGCTTCTGTTGCTGCATAAACTCCCTATGACACTTATCTTGTTGTGGGCACATCTGGTTGCTGATGTCATCTACCTCGATCAAAGCGACTTGCGGTAGATGGAAGTGTTGGCTAAGAGGACAAAGGGGGCAAAGAGTTACCAAAACAAGAAAGAGCTTAACCATTTTATGTGAGTGTTTGAGGTTATTGGTGAGAGATGATGATGAAGTTAACTGAACGTATTTATTTATGGAAGAGGAAGGAGATTTGCATGGCATTTACGTGTAATAAGCATGAGGTGTTGTGTGAGCACATGATGGGAAATAACATGCAGGAGGGTTTTGTTTAGATTAAGTGTAATCACCCGCTACCTTGGAACCGGCCGAGGTTCAAAGTGCGGTGTTATGGACACATATCCGCTCATTTAATTAAACTTTCCGTCGTGTTTCTTTACTGGTCCTAGGAGTCTAGATGCACTGTCTTTGGTTTGAAAATACCAATTCAACCATATATAAACTTCTATTTATAGCCATTCACCCAGGAAAAGGGAAAGGGAGGGCATGAGTGAATGGATTATTCAAGAATATAGACCAGTTTCTCTGCATGAGACTTTATACTATTTAATGTAGACCAAAACTGACTAGCCACTGACAATCAGGAAATAATAAGTGACAACACAAACAACAAACAATACTGAACTGAATCATTGCTGCATATTGACTCCACTCGACAGCAAGCAACCAAAACTCTAGGACTTAGTAAGAGCATACAATTGTCCCCAACCATGGCGGCTATCATGCAAGGAGCCCTCAAGGGTTACGATTCACACGTCCTACGTGACTACCCACTCGTGGCCCGTTGGTTTATCTGGCAATTGATAAAGGATTTTACTTTGTCTTTATCAAAGTAGTATAAAGAGTATCAATCAAATCCTAAGTGATCATAATGAAAAGAGAATACAAGTCAAAGGCTTAATCTAAGTGTAATCAGTGTGATGATGATGAGAAACAAGTAACAAGAACTAGCAATGTAAATAACTAACGCTTTCAATCAAATAAAGAATTAAGACTCATGTGTATAGACATTTGACTTCAATTGATTAAGTTCCAATATAAGGTGACAAGTTATCAATTAATATATTTCCTTAAGTATAGATCACAACATTAGACAAGTTCTTTGTCAAGATACAAGTCCTTATGTCATTATGCATTAAACATCAAATATCTTTGGCTTAACACACTCAAACATGCATTTAAATCAATTCTAGTAACTATCTAACAATCCTAACATCAAATGTCTTTGGTTATTCAAGCTAGAGCAAATGTGAGTTGGTTCAAAAAGTTCATCAAAAACCTTTCGGGCATGAAATGTCTAGAGATCAAGATTAGAGAGATCAAGACTAGTCTAGCATTAAAACACTCAATAATCAAGGAAATATATAAACCTAACATTAAGCACCCTAAATCTTCACTAAATCATTCTAATCAACCTAACCCATGAATCCAAAAAGATTATACTCATTAATCTTCATAATTAAGCTTAAACTCATGATAGATTCAAGATTAATCATGTTATAAAGATGAAATAGACTCAATAAACTCAAGAAAAAAAGATTAAACTACTAAAGATTCAAGCTTTCCTCTAAAATATCAATATGTTTAAAGAGAACACAAGATATATCCTAAAATTAAGTCTAAAGAGTATTTATAATAGTCTAGAAACGATTTGGGTTGATCCAACAAGCATGGATTGACCCAAGATAATTTGGGTAAAAGTTGGTAAAAACAAAGGTGGAGATTTTTCTAAGTGTCGCAGATGGTTTTTTACACGTCATTAGGCCGTTGCAGAATGCTGCTACACACTCCAGCGGCATGTTTCTTGTCATTTGGGCGCTGCAACTTCCGGATATCGGGTAGGGAGTATGAGTTTTCTCCAGCGGCTTGGCTTAGCCACTACACTTAGCCGCTGAGACAGTTAGGAAACTCGTCTTATGAACCAATATCACCATTTTTGCTTCTAAACCATCTTCAAAGACTCCAAACTCACCAAATAACATCTCCTTCACCTAATATGGATTAATGTATATGCAATGCACTTAAATGTACTCTAAATGCATCTAAATGGACAAAATAAAAACTAAAATGATTGCTAAAATCATACAAATACACAAGATATCAACAATGTCCACCATGCGGTCTCAATAGTCACTTATAACCAAATTCGTCATGAGGCTTTCTCTTTCATCACATCACATCACACACTACAACAAATATAGGTATTGATAGCAGATTAAGATAGCACAATTTTCCTAACTGCTATGAAAAAGTATTTGGAAGTCTGGCTAGCAAAATTATAGCATTTTACTTATGCTATGCCGAGAAAACAGTTAACATAAAAAAAAATCACTAATCACCCGATTAGCGCCAACACTTAGTGAAAAAATTGATTTAGGCGGTATGTTTTAAGAACATAACTTTTTCATAGCATTAAAAAAAAATAGAAAGGGATCGGATTTACCTCGTTCTCGTCGTCTTCCCTTTCTTCTCCACCTCCATCGAGCTCCACCATCTCCGACTCGTTTCACCGTCTTCCCTTCCTCTCCACATCCTCTCTCCACCATCTCCGACTTCATCGCTCACCAACCCTTCCTCTCCACATCATCTCTCGACCATCTCCGCTGTGTTTTCTCCATCTTCCCTTCCTCTCCACATCATCTCTCCACCATCTCCGCCGCGTTTTCTCCATCTTCCCTTCCTCTCCACATCCTCTCTCCTCCATCTACGACTCCATCGCTCACCAAACCTTCCTCTCCACAACCTCTCTCCACCATCTCCGCCTCGATCTCTCATCGCTCACCAACCCTCCCTCTGCACTACATCTCTCCACCATCTCCGAGTTGATTTCAAAACCGCTCACCATCCGTAACAGAGTCTACAATTGGATTCAGCCATCATCATCTCCAATTTCAAATCCGAGATTCTAATTTAAGAGTGAGGTCTTAACTTCGATTGATCCAAGTTGTGAAAGTATATAGGTCTTAGATTAGATTCGATTGAAGTTGTGAAAGTAATTAGGCTTTAGATTCGATTGACTCAAGTTGTGATTAGTTAGGTTTTGGGTTCATATTTGTTTCCATTAATCAGAATTTTTTTTTTGCAGGTGCGGGTTCGTGTCTTCACAAGCTTACAGCTTCTACATTCTGTCGAGGTTAGATACATCGATCACTTATTCTCAGATTATAATTGTTTTGTAGACATTGATCTTGTTGTTTGCGGTTTACACGTTGAAGCAAAATTTATATTCTTGTTATTGCTTGAACCATGTACACTTGTTTGAACTATGGCAAGGGTTTTAATAATGTTGGATAAGTCGTGGGTGCATTTAAGTAGGTATGTACATTTCTTTAAGTGTTCAGCTTATACATTTCAAAAATTATCGTCATAACTTTTTTTTTTCATGAACTTTAGAGTTGATCCTGCATACGAGAGAGCTGCCCGAGGTTTTGTCAATGGTGTTACTGATAAGTTAGGAGTTAATGGGAAGATTGTATGTCCATGTGCGCGATGTCGTAATCTGTATCGCCATACAAGTGAGGAGGTTGTCTCTCATTTGGTTATAAATGGAATGGATGATGCTTACAAGGTACGGTCGGATTGGTTTCACCATGGAGATGGTAGCTCTGTTGATGTAGTGGATGTCAAAGATAGATGCTGGAATGGTGAGATTCTTAGTTTATATGAAGCTGCAAACTGTCTAGATGAGGATTTAGCAAATAGGGGGTCACAGTTACGTGAGTCAGTTGAGGGTGAGGACAGGAAAGAAGATGAGTTCTTAGCAAAACTTGCAGAGGCTGAGACCCCCTTGTATCCGACGTGTTCGAGTCATAGCAAACTATCAGCTGTAGTTTCACTGTTTAGGATTAAATCTCAGGACGCTGGTCTTCGAACAACCCAGAACAGTTAGTGCATTTTGTTCCGTTGGGAAAAAATGCAGTTCGTGTGTGGGTTGATGTAGTCAAGGTGGATGATGCCATGGTTTGGAGGCCTACATCTGCAATCGAGTGTATGGAGGATGCTATTGGTACCACTATAGCATGGCCTGAAGACAAAGTTGTCATCGTGTGAGGAGGAATAAGACCAGTATGGTATTCTACTTTCATGCTTTAGAACTTATGAACTTATAAACTTATGGTACTTAGTGCAAATGACACTTGTGTTCTTACTTTTGAAATTAATTATGACATGGTATTTCTATTATGGAGAATTTAAATTTCAGACTTGGTTGATTTCTTTATGAGCATTTGGTGTATTTATACTGAACCAGTTATTGTATTTCGAAAAGCTATTTTATTGCACGAAACAGCATATAAAATAAGTCATGATAGAGTGACTTGATATCACAAAATAGAAGCTATAAATCAAATATACATAACTCAATACCACTGCTGCGATACATCATCAAATAGCACAAATAGTGTGTAATAAATAACCTTTACACAGCAAGAGCGTAACGCTATTATAGGCTACTCTACGATAGCGTCCTCCCAAAACGCTATCGTATATAGGTACTCTATTATAGCGGCTGATTCTATAGCATTTATGAAACCACTATGTATACCATATAATAGCGTTATCTGTATGCTATAAAAAGCCATATTTGTTGTAGTGACATCTCTATCCAAAAACATCTCTTTCTAAACGCCACATGTATTCGGTGTCACACATCATTCTTATTCACTTCTCATTCTCATTCATTAACACATTCATTTACACGCCACCCATTTTCGGTGTTACTGACAATTCACTTGCAATCCATACTCCCAACCTTACCATTCATCTACCTAGTTCAATTCATTCATCTAATAACCTAGTGTTCAATTATTTCTAGCAACCTAGATTTCACTAAACAATCTTAACAAACAATAATTCACACAAAAACATAACAATCAATTTCTCAAATCAACACAAGGAAGTCTATTAAGTCTTTTAAACAATATGAGCATTTCTTGTGCAATATGATTCATGCATCTAACAACCTAGTAGCCATTATGAACTACCAACCTAATTAGCATGCAAATCCAACCAAACCTTAATTCTCGCATCAAGTAGTATACCAAGATCACGAAGGTAAATTAGGTTCAAATCACCTTGCATGGATTGAAGATCTGGAGATTGACATGGAAAATTGGTAAACACAAATTTGTAGACATGAACAAGCAAACGAACACAACATCCTACAAACATCAATAAGGACCAATGTTGGTGGTGGTGCCACGACTAGTGGCGGAGAGAGAGAGAGAGAGAGAGAGAGAGAGAGAGAGAGAGAGAGAGAGAGAGAGAAGAGAGAGAGAGAGAGAGAGAGAGAGAGAGAGCAGAGAGAGAGAGAGAGAGAGAGAGAAGAGAGAGAGAGAGAGAGAGAGAGAGAGAGAGAGAGAGAGAGAGAGAGAGAGAGAGAGAGAGAGAGAGAGAGAGAGAGAGAGAGAGAGAGAGAGAGAGAGAAGAGAGAGAGAGAGAGAGAGAGAGAGAGAGAGAGAGAGAGAGAGAGAGAGAGAGAGAGAGAGAGAGAGAGAGAGAGAGAGAGC